>VWYP01002277.1:33158-67218 GCA_013400435.1 Pycnonotus jocosus | reverse complement strand
TCTGTGATTCTGTGATTCTGTTAAATAAAATCCTTTAGAGACTGACTGCAAACCACAAATTACGCCTCAGAGATATGAACCAAAGTCTGAGATAAGAAAAGCTCTAATTTTTATAAATTTAGGCACCAAAACTTGGAGGAAGAAATATAATTCTTCTTGCATTTTTAAAGTTCATGTAACTTTTGTGAAATTTCTTTTTGTATTTACTGTCCTTTTCTTTGAGTGACTAGTTTCTTGGCATAAGATACAACGACGACAACCAAAATAAACTATTACATTGAAGATTGTACTGTAAAAGAAGCCAGGAAACAGGATTCAGAGTTTAAAAACCTAATAGTATGAAAGACCTTCCTACTGCATACTTTTTTTTGCATACTTTTTTTGCTTAGACAGACAAAGAAAATTCCAACAAACAGCTTAACTGTCCCTTTCCTTAGCACATCCAGCCTTTCCTCTTATAGTAGGTATAACTCTCTATTGATTTTTACAAAGTGAGAAAGAGAAGCTAAAGTACCTGAAGCATGTTATTGCATATGTTCCCAAATATCTGAAAATCAAATATTCAACTTCAGCTGCACAAACTGGTTATAACAGACTAGAAGAAAGACTTTAAAGAAATAGGAATGCTGCATCCAGTAAGACCTGACACAAAATCTTAAATAAGAAAGAAAACCAACCTACTTTCATATGCTTTTGTCAGCCAGTAGTAATACTGCAATAACAAAACATATAGTGTAGAGTAAATGTGTGATTTACAGCTCACAAATCTGACTGATCTTTTAATATTTCATCCTGACATTAATAAAGACTATATTTTTCATCATTAAACACATAAAATTGAAGTGTTTGCAAAGTTGTGACAAAAACTTTTCACTTTAATTATTCAAGATAAAAATTTTAAAAGAAATATCAACAGTATGCAGAGAATCTCAGTTTATTTTTAAAGTTCCTAATAATTTTCTATATAGTCATGCAAAACTTTTGCCCTAGCAATGAATCTTGGCACTACACAGCAACGCACAAGACTTTAGAGTTTATGGTGGCATTTTCTGTTTTCTGGTGGGTTTGTGAGTACAATGAGACAGAGAGCTGATTCAGAAAACCAGAGGAAATCTGTGTGTTGTGGTTTAACCCCTGCCAGCAGCCAAGCCGCACACAGCTGCTCACTCACTCTCCCACCAGACAGACTGGAGAGAGCACTGTAAGGATAAAAGCTGGAAAGCTCCAGGGTTGAGATAAAGACAGTTCCACAGGGAAAGCAAAAGGCACACACACAAGCAAAGCAAAACAAGGAATCCAGTCACTATTTCCCAGGAGCAGACAGATGTTCATCCATCTCCAGGAGAGCAGGGCCCCATCACAAGTAGCAGTGACTTGGGAAGACAAAGGCCATCACTCCAAACATCCCCTCTTCTTCCTTCTTTCCCCTAGCTTTATATAATTACCATGATGTCATACAGTATGGAATACCTTTTTGGTGATTTGGGATCACCTGTGTCTCCTTCCAACCTCCCATGCAGCCCAAACTTTCTCGCCGACATGGCAGCATGAAAAGCAGAAAAGGCCTTGGCTCTGTGTAACCACTGCTCAGTAAAAACAAAAGCATCTCTATATTATCAATCCTGTATTCAACACAAATCCAAAACAGCCACATACCAGCCACTGATAAAAAGATTAACCCCAGCTGAAACCAGCACACTGCACTAAAGCTCTTCCTTGATCCACCAATATGAACTCTGGAAGGAACTCAATGCAGGCTCTTGTCAGATACACCTCTTCCAACAGAGAAGAATGTAAAATCAACATCAGTGTGTGATTCAGGCTGCAATTAAGTAATTGCTGGGTTTAGAGCCTTTTTTGTTTTTAAGACAGAAATTCCAGTTCACAAAGTGTTCCAATATATCTGAGTTAATTTATAATATAGTAAAATTTTGAAAAAAACCAGAAAGCCTGATTTTCCAATAAACTTCACCAGTTCAGAAATACTGCCTAAACAGGTTGCGAGCTTGTATCACTATTAATTAATATCTCTGGCTATTCTAGGGACTTGGAAAGCTCTTTCTCTATTCCCTATCCATACTAGAGGCACAACCATGGCAGAATGATATTCCAGTAGCCCTTTACAAATTAATGAGTCATCTCCTTTTTAATGAGGCACAACGTATGCCTGCATGGGCTGAACGCTCTGACCTGATTCAACAACACACTTGAATACACACTTGAATACACAAGTAGACATAGAGTTGAATTTGATACATCTAATTCTCCAATCTGCAGCCAACTCAGTAACCTACAATGTATATTTTTTAACAGAAGAATTTCCATACATTTTCTTTGTCTTATTTTCCAGCCCATACTTACATATTAAGTAATACTTCTGGTACTATGCCTAGGTTTACTGTATCCTAGAGCAAAACTCATTCCTTTTGCTAACATCCGATTTTATATTCCTCAAATTAGTTCTAACATCAACTAACTCTTTATTTATTATGTAGTAAAACTTACGTAGATGTATTTATTTGGTGTCCCAGCTTCCGAAAACAAATTTATGCTAAAATATCCAATTAAGAGGAAAATCAAACATACTAGTTCCTAATCCCAGGGATTTGTAACTGAGTTGCATGATTCAGAATAAAATTCTTAATCCCAATTGAGGGTGATGCACAGAAATCTCCACACATATGCACATGTTTTAGATAGAATTCATGCAGGAAGGCTGATAACTCGATCCCAAACTGTTTGTAGCATTCCTATTATATCCATCTTATAATATTTTTAATATAAATATTGTTTTAATANATTTATATTTATATTTATAGTTATTTCTATATAGTTTTTATTTTTATTTCTCTATGGCAAAACATGAACATGCAAAAACATTCTGAGAACTTAAGGCAAAAGTTACTTTTTCTTTTTTATTTCTCTCCTTTCTAGATATCATACTTTCCCAATCTTTATTTACATTAAGGAACTATATCTATGTGAATGAAAAATATTCTTGCTGAAATCAAGTGATTAAAATCAGCAGTTTGAATCTTCACTTGCAAATACATTCATGTTTGGGCAGAAAAATAAGTATGAAAGAACTCTTCAGTCTTGTGGAATTTTTGCCCATATGATCCATCTGGAGTTTCAGGCAGAAACTGGTCTGCAGCAGCAGCAGCAGCATGTCTTTCTGTCAGCTGCTTCATTGACTTTTAAGCCATTTTCTAAGCAAACATCCCAAAAAATAGTTTAAAGAGGTGACAGGCTTAGGGAACTTTTGGACTAGTGAATAACCAAAGAAGGCCACCTTTTTCTAATTAATATCCCTTCTGTTAGCAAATTTTTCTTTCCAGTGCTAAAATGTTAAAGTTCTCAGTTGTGTGTCAATGTTGCATTAAGCTGATATTCCAGTAATCAACTGTGAAAGGCCCCAGATGTATTGTGGAGGAGAAAAAGGAAGCCTTTTATCAAAAGCCAGTTCCTGCTTCCTGAACTATGATACAGCTTCTAAAGTTTCCCTGCAGCTAATAGAGCACAGTCAGAGCTCAGAACATGGGAGAAGGGAAACACGCACATACATCCATACTCAAACAGAGCACAGCTCTCCTCAGATGGGTGCAGATGGAACAAGTGAGCTGCACTGGCTAAAGGAAAACAAATAAAGATAATTTTCCAGGATCTAGTAAAAAATCTGCAGAGCACAAATGTAGTTGCACTGTGTCTGGAAACTAGAGTAAGTTCTGTTTGAGTGAAGTGGCTATAAAAAGAGGCAATCTTTAAAGTCATAGTAGGATTTTACTTTGAAACAAAGGCACTCTTCTTGTTAAGTTGGAAGGTCAAGATTGGAAAAAAAAATACTAGGCTTAGACACTGTTTTGTTCTCTTTGCCAAATGTTCCAATGGGGTTTGAATGAGTTTAATTATAGTACTGCCTAATTCCATCCCATAAAATTACATACGAAACAAATACTAAAGAAAATGTGTGATTCTGTGTTATTTTTAGCTTTGTGTATTTTTCCTCCACTTTTATTCATTTCACCTTTGAGACTTAAGGTAAACTCCAAGCAGAGACCAGAAAAGCAAATCATTTCCTTTTAATTACTCCTCCAGGAAATCAGTTAATGGAGGTTCACCCTGGGTCATGTAAAACTGCTATCACAAATCTTTAAGCCACAAATGAACTAGAAGCAGAAATCTGTCTGCCACACATGGTGTGACTTTTGGTAATTTTTCCCAGGTGCTTCTTTGACTAATTGAAAAAGAGTAACAAATGCTCTGTGTGACAAAAAAAGAAAAAAAACCCCATTCTCCTTCCTACAACACTCATGTCATGTGCTTTCCCATATCTGTGTCATTTGATACAAAACCAACATGGTGTGCCTTAAACATATTATAAAACTGGCTGATATGTTTCCAAAATTAATTGTTAATAAGGAATCACCCTGAAACAGGTGCACTTCCTGTGGATCCAATTGTATACTCTTTTAGTTAATTCCTTTGAATTATATCAGGAAAATCTGATATATTCTTGCTGCTAAAGTTAGTAGGTGAAAAATGAATGAGGAAGAAGTGAGTAAAGAGGAGGGGAAAATGCCCCACAGACCAGACTAACCCAGACAGCTTGATATGGTAGACATAAATATACAACTTCTTAATATGATGAGCCATAAAGCAAGAAACTTATCCAGGGAGGCAAGGGTTCTTTCAGGGGTCAGAAAGGTCATGGTAGATAATAATCCAAACATGAGCTCTCACTACAGATCTATAGCTGAAAGGTCTAAAGAAAACCTTGGAAGTTTAAACAGGGGACTATCAATTAGGAAGGATACATTACCTTTGAATCTGGCAATCACACAACTGCAACTGTAAAGCTTTATCCCCTTTTTAGAGGTCTAGAAAAATGTTTATCAGTTGGAGGGAACTCAAAGCAGAAACATGAGATTGATTAAAGGCTAGAAAATGTGCATTATTTTGAAAGACTTAAGGAGGTAAAATTGTTTACTGTAATGATAGTAAGAGGAAATCTAATCCTAGTGTATATCTACATGGGAAAATAATGTTGTTAATAGAGATTTCTCATTCCAGTCATGAGATAAAATGGCTTAAAGTGAAAACCAGATCATTTCGATCTCCAGTTAAATAAAGTCAGGAGAAAATTAAGAAAGCAAGAAATATATCTCTGTGCATTACATTGCCTTTCTATAAAGAAGGGGAATATGTCAGTATTCATTTTAACTTCTCAACATCATAGAGCAACTGAAGTTATAAGAAGAGGGGTATTCAATAAAGACTTTAGACACATCTTGGTGTGAACTTCAGAATGTCAAATGCAACGTCTTAATAGAATTCTAGAAGGAAAGAGGCATGGATGGTTTAAAAAATAAAAAAGTAACAAACAAAAAACTGGTATGCAATACACAGGAAGACAAAACAAACAAAAACCTAATTAAATAAGAAGGCAATTCAGTTTCTAAAACAGGATATGCTTCATACCTCAGGCACAAATATGAGAATACAATGTGATTTGTGTTAGTCCAAATGTGACTGCAAGCCAGTTCATTTTTGGGTCTTACACAACAGATATCTGGTACAAAGATTTCACTTGTAAGAACACTGAAGACTCAAGATCATTCCATATGCAAGTGTAATATTTCTGTTTTTCTCTAACATATGTGCCAATCTTCATGGGTTTTTTCAGGTCTGTGGTCCTTGTGCAATTCAATAAATGTCTTAATCCATGTGCAAACATTTCATTGCACAGGTCATGTCCTTCAATGATATGAGTCACTGTGCTTGTTCAATTAACCTGTGGTGTTACTGGGTGTAACACTTGGGACTTTGGATTTCAGTAGAGTATATTTTCAGAAGTCCCAGTAGATTCCCACAAAATCTTGACTCTTCCCCTTTGCTACTACACTTGGCAAAGACCATCTACATACATACCACGTGAAAATAGAATATTTTAAAATAATATAAGAAATTCTAAGTTCAAGTTTTGTTTTATAAGTCACTTGACACATGACAAAATGTCTTCTCATTATATGACAAAACATCTGCCCATTTAGATTAATATGTCAGCATCCCATCTTCCTCTTCCTCTAGATTAACACTGGTCTACCATTGGTCAGATATGCAAAAATTTCTAAGATGTGGGAAACTGCTCTATGAACCACAGAATAGGGCAGCAGCACATTTTGTATAAACAAAGCAGTATAAACACTGCAGTCTTCCATAACATTTTTCAATTAGCTCAATGTAAAAAATGGTATGAAAATAACTGTATGGCATGATAAGAGAAACACAGATGCATCAGCATATTTAATTGGTGGATAAATCCTCCATAAATTACCTCAAAGGCCACTACAAGGATATTTCACATTCAGTAACTGGAATTATAATCTTTCAGAAAATTGCTTTGTGCTCACCAGGATCTAAATTGCTCTTTAAAATAAAAATAGAGTTACTCTTCCTCTTGATTTTAGAGGAGTCTTTCCTACTGGGGTAAATACGAGTGATTCATGGGTCCGCTGAAATGGAAAAATAGGCAACATCATAAAGAAATTGGGCATTAACACTTTATTATTTTGACAGCAGTAAACTTTCTATTAATGGAAATAGACATTGTTCAGTCCATTTAGAAGATGAAGATTTTCTTTTAATCAAATGGGGGAGGTATGGCTGTAATCTTTGCAAAGTGTATAATGTACATTTTCACATATGGAATAGTGAAATACATTCATTAAACGGCTATATTAATTAGCTGGTGGCAGTCAGTGGATTCAGCTAAAGGGTGTATTAAATAAATTAATGGTGAAGGAAGCAGAAAAATAAAACCAAGACAAAAAGATCCATGCGTAAATGCTATCATCCCTAAAACTTTATGGTTTTATGTCATTCCAGTTTCCTTTGTAAATAAAAAAAAAAAAAAAGTGTAAAATCAGAAGGACTTAATGATAAGAAACCATGCAGAACTATCGTGAAAGTAACCAAGTGTAATTAAAAAGACAGATTGCCATCATACACACCAAAGGTTTGAATGACACAGTCTCAAACAATTTAGTTTTAAAGTCAATTTTTGCTATTTTCTTTCTGGATATTGAGAATCCTGGCTTAAAGCCAAGAGCTGTAGCTGCATTGTTAACAATATACAAACATTTCAGAGACTGAAAGTGGAAAATATAAGGAAAGGGGGAATAAAAAGGAACTTCAAATCCATTTGAACAATAATATGAGAAAATAAAGGTACTTTATATCTGAAATTTTGGAAAAGCCAGAACACAATATGAGTTTCATTGTTGAAAGAATTTTTTTGCTGCTTAATATTTAGGGTTTATATATTTAAAACAATGAATTTTTACCTTTGTGTTTTCCAAATGTGAAAACCTGGAAATAATTGAGCCATTATTTTCACATCTCTCTTAAACAAATATTTTTTTTTCTTTGTTGCAACTAGGTGTTTTAAAAAAATTTTTTTTTCCCAAACTGGCAGTAATTATAGCCAGGCCAGGGGAAGGTCCTTGCACTAGGCTGGGAGATGTCATGAAAAAAAGCTTGACTCCGTCTTCTTTGAGCCCTCCAACAGGGCTCACATTGATAAGACGCAATCTCTGGATGAAAAAAATAATCCTTATTTGTCTCAGCCTTTCTTCATAGGAGAGATGCTCCATCTTTGTGACCCTTCACTGGACCCCATCCTGTGTGTCTGTGTTTCTCCTGCACTGAGGAGCCCAGAGCTGGACACAGTGCTCCAGCTGTGGGTTCATCAGTGCTCTGTAGAGGGGAATCATCTGCTGGCCATGCTTTGTCTAATGCAGTGTGCGACACTGCCCTTTTTTTTCCCACAAGGGAACGTTTCTAACTCATGTTGAACTTAGCCTTTACCAGAAGCCTCAGGTCCTTTTCTGTTAACTTGCTTTTCAGTGTGCTAGTATCTGGTGTTTTTCCTCCCAAGGAGCAGGATTTTGCAAATAACAGTCCATCAGTTGCCAGCCTGTTTGTAGGAATGGGTTTCAAGTATTGGATTTCATACTGGGAACATCATCTTTGAAAGGGCCAAAGTTTGCTGTCTAGAGATTGCCCATAGTTTTCCTTGCTCCAAATATATAGATATATTACTGAAAGATTTCAACAGGATCAAAGTGTTAGAGCATTTGGATATTCCTATATTGGATATTTGGGTAGACTGAATATTGTAAGTGTAATTTCTGTGCTCTGACCCATCTCATTCTGACTCAGTATTTGAAATCTCTTGAACTGGGAAACAAAACTCCTTTTCTTGATATGAGACAAAGTGAGAAGGGCTTATGTCAGTCCAGTATGAATAATTAAAAGTGTGGAATTTATAACACTTTCATCATTTGATTAATAAATTAGTTTGCAGCCTAGGTTAGTTAAGCAGTTTTATTCATTCAAGATGTTGCGGGAGAGGGAGGGAGATTTCCCCTGAAATATAGAGTATATTCACAAGGTGGTTAACATTATATTGATAATCTTCTTAACACTATATGTTACTTAACAAAACACAATAATATTGATTTTTCAGTGTGGTTGATGTTTTCTGTGGAATATTGCAACAATTCATTCTATTAAAATTTCAACACTGGCTGGTCTCTTTGCGGATTTTCTTTTCTCTGAAGGCAGCATTTCAAAGCAAGAAGCAGTGTTTTTCCATTTTTTTTTAACATTACTTACTAACCTTGTGACCATTATTCTTAACATTTATCTATCTCCTGCTTGCATACACAATTTCTTATAAATTATCAATCTATCACCTAGAATTTAAGAGTGTGTCATATTGCTATGCAGCATTCTGGAAGAATCCAAGGTAAAAAAAATCTGAATATAGCAGGACTTAACTTTATATACCATCTACACCATATTCATAAAAACCTGGAGATCATTCAGAGGTAGTAAGCAAGTAACCCCATGAAGCTGCTTACGTGGACTCCTAGGGGTCAAATGGCCCTGCAGTGTTTATGACTGTACTAGCTGTTGTCTGGGAATGTGCTGTGCCCTTGTATACTGCCTGCTCATGAATGTACTTTACCTTTCTCAGTTTCTCTACTCTCAGGCTACCCTGACTAATGTGGGTACCACCATATCATATATCCAGGTTTTACTGAACTGTGGACTCATGAGGTTAGGGAAGTATAAAATGTGCTTCCAGACTCAGAGGGGTGGTAGACTCAGCTTTATCTATTTAGTCAGATATCAGTACAATACTGTCTTTTCAAGCAGTCCCTCAGGGTTTTAAGCCTTTGGAATAGGTAACAAAAACATGCAGACCTTGGTTTAATAGATAGCACATCAAAATATAAAAGATTTAGTAAAAATCCTTTGCAATCTGGAAAAAAAAAAATGGTTGCTCAATTCTGAATTTGGGCTGGCTAAAACTAATGCCATGGTCTTTGAGCACTCATGGCTTCCCAGAAGTGATTCATTTTCAACAGCAATTTTTTCAACAACAATTTCCTCAACTACTCACTGCCTCTATTGCCTCACATTATGACAGGTTGCCATTAATATGAAAGGAAAATGGTTAGGTTATGGAAAGTGAGAGTATGGATGATACTTTTTGCAACTACTTAACTGCATTTTCCCAGTATTCTGGTTTTATACTTAATGGTTCTGTATTATATAACATTAGTATTATAATTTTAAATAGGAATAGATAGACAACTTAAAATACAGATTATATATTAAGTTCTTCCTGAAAGCTACTATATGTAACCTAAAGACCAAAGAATATAGTTATATAGTTATATATAATATATAAATACTTTTACTCACATAGAAAAGGAATGTATCCCTTTGATTAGCCTAAGGGTCATACTCAGTTAATGTCAATTCCCAGTGACTACAGAGGACACGGATTAAATCAACAGTGTTGGAACATTGGGTGGAAACAACTAGGTTTCATTACTACACATCTCAATTCCCTAGTCTCCCTAGCCTGGTTATAAAAAACTTCAGGAATATGTATTGGTGCAGTAACCTATAGCAATAATTTGTTGCATGGAAGTTAAAAAACACCTTCACAAACTATTTCGCAGGTAATATTTTCATTTTTCAAATCATTTAGGACATGAGTTGCACATTTTTAGCACCCCACAGTGGGTCAGCTCTTCATATGAACAAGCATCTGTGCCTCTACAATCTGAATCTCATACTAAGCAATAGTATCTTTAAATTATCAAGGTTTTACTACTAAAGTAACATTAGTCTTAAAGCCAATGATGGTATTTTAAATTATGAAATGTTGTCATTTTAATACGATATAAGGCCTTTCAAACCTGTGTAGGTAATATTAACAATGTTATCCTTATCATTATTCTATATCTAGACCACTGAAATCTTCTTAAGTAAGCTGATATATTAAATAGGCTTCTTAATTTCGAGTTCATTAATTGAGGCATGTATCTCAGATGTGTCCACCAGGAGATGGTCGTCTTGAAGTCCATTGAACTACCACAGAGGAATTTTCAGAGGGACCTCATCTCTCATCCAAAAGCCCAAGAGACTGTCACCAACTGCATCAATCACCCACTGCTCAGTCCAGGTGTAGCTATGTTTAAATAAGCTAGATAACTAAATGTGTTGATACAAAGAAAAAAGGATAAGCAAGAGACAGGAGGAGAAAACAACTACTTATTTTGGTTCTCTACCTTTCTTATTATTTAGATAATTTAAAAAAAAATGTCTCAAATATGTAAAGATGTTGTTAGGACTTTACAGCCTAGAAGTTTACAGTTTCAAGATGACAAAAATTAGTTTTCTTTAGTGAAAGAGAGTTAAACATTCTAATTCAGTTGCCACAGACTAAGAGTATGCATTGGTACTGTCACTTCTAGAGAGTGATTGAACTCATAGGAATAAAGCTCTCACTTCAACAATATTTCTGTCAATCTCCATGAAAAATCAACCAATGATTAACACTTTGTAAATTGTACTTCCTTTACACTGGCAGGACCCTACCGAATTTGATGGGAATTCTAATTCATGGCTCCACTCTGTCCTGTGGTCTGTCTAGATTTTGATTCTATAAGTTCATGTCAGCCCTTTTTAACCAGAAAAAAATTATTTTATTCCCCATGTCACTGAAATAAATGTTATTCATTAAGACAGAAATAAAGAGCATATGACTGGTTTAACTCTTCTCACATCACTCTCTGGTGCAGTGTGGAGACACAGCCATGCTCAGGTTGGTGTTAGTTGAGTGACTAACTAGATCTGGCTGTTTCCTTCCAGTAAAGACAGAAATAGAGTTCACCTGGTTGAAGTCACTAAGCATACTAAGATGGATAAATATTACAATTTGTTCTGCAAAGCAAAAAACTCCAACATCAAATGACCTCACTATCATCTTTGACTTTTTTATCTCCTTCACATCTATGAACCTATAACTTTTTTATTTTCTGTATTTTGGACTGTTTTCAGAACAAAGAAAGCCACATTCTTGCTATTTGAGTATTTGAATTTTGAAACTGGGTCTTTGTCAATTAGTTTTAATTTTGTAACTCCACTTAATACCTTCTTAGCTGAGCTAGGAAAAGGATAGCTAAGTATGTTTATGTGAAGTTTTGTTGATTATTCCCTGAAAAAGGATATAATTCAGACCCCACTGGAATGGATTATTTCAATAGTCTGTGACTCAAACTCAGAGAAATGAGTTTTATTTGCACTAGAGAGGTTTAGATGTGATTTCAGAATAAGCAGCTGAAAATAAAAGCATAATACTTACAGAGGGTACTCTCATAGGCAAAGGTTCCAGTAAGTTTAATGAGAGCAAATTTGAGTGTATCATATGAAAGAAGTATCACATAAATGTGACACACATTTGAGTGTATCACATAAAATGAAACTGCAAATTTAATATTAAAAAAGGAGATTTTTCCTAACCGAGAGTATAATCAACATGTGGAGAAAATTTTCCATGGAAGGTCATCTAGGATGATAGATTTAACAAATGAATGGATAGTTTTACAACCATTATTAAAATTTGTTGCTATGCAAGCTTAGACAATGATGTGAGTAATCACATTTCAGGCTTCAGGGCTTAAGCTGATTGCTCATGAGGGTTAGAGACTAATCTTCTCATTTCACAGTACTCCAAATTTATTTAAGTGCCCTCTGAAAGAAAACAATTGATTTATTTCAAAATACGATGTACTGGTCACTAAATCACATAAACAATGTAAAAGAAAGCCACCCCAGTAGTCAACATGCTTTGTTTTGGTTTTCAATTGCACACATCTTAATCTAAAGATTGCAGGTTGGGAGCTTATTGCATCGATGAATGACTTAATTGAATTACATACTGATCTATTTTGTGTCATGGAGACTGAACAATAACTTATTTGAGCTTATCCTCTTGTCTGATAAATTTTGAAATCCACACTTATTGTTATCTTCTCTTCCAGAAGACAAATAGCAAAACAGATACTATTAAATTAGGGAAGATAGCAGAACTTTGATATAATTTGTAGATGTTCACAATATTGTTGAAGAAAACAGTTGAGTCAAGTATTTCCATGTTCCTTATGAAGCTATGATAAGGATATGACCTATTAAAATTATAAGTTATTAAATTTGCAAAATTCAACAAAACTGTTGAATATGAACTTGTTTATTATAAAGACAATTATTTTATAGAAAATATGGATAGTGTAAAAATTATAAAATATAAGAAAAAGAGAATGTGACTTTTTACACTGGTAGATGATGATAGAACAAGGGAGAATTATTTTAAATTGAAAGAGCAGAGGTTTACATTAGATGTGTGGAACACTTCATGACTGTAAGAGCAGTGAGCTACTGGAGCAGGTTGTCCAGAGAAGGACTGGATGCAAAAGTTCAAGGCCATGCTGTATGGGGCTTTAAGGAACCTGGTCTTATTCATTGATCTAAGACTATTCATGAAATGTGGCGTTTTAGTTTTAATATTACAGCACAAAATCACTGTAAAATTGGTGCATTGAATTTTCAAAAAATTGGCCTCTACTATATATAGATCTTGGCAGCTTGGCTAGGCTTTCACTTTTCAATTTTTACAGCAAATACAGGTGGAAACTTCTTTCTTCTGAATGCCATTTACTGTGAGGTGTGCCAGAAGCAGATTTTTCACCTTGGCTTCAAAATGTGAAAATGTTTACATGCTACCAAAATGACTTTTTTGCTATATTCTTCCACAGAGGCCTTATGGATAAACTCATCCATCATCTCATCAGTGAAGGACATGGCCTTCAGAGTATTAGAGATGGTTCAAAGGAGGCAGGGTTAATTTGGCAAAGATAAACAAACATGCTAGGAAAATCTGTAATGTGCCATTGGTCTAGAAAGCAATCAGTTTAAACTGTTTCCATTCCTTCAGTAAAATTTGTCTGTCACAGTCTAGCTTTTCTCATCTAGAAACATTAGATTGAGTTACAGCTTATAAACACAAAACTGTGTTACAATACCCACTACTGAGCTTTCTTCAAACCCCAAGTGCAACTTTTCTTGTAAGGTCTTACCACATTATGACAACAAACTGTACAGCATAATCAAGAACAGAAGTGCCAGGAATCAGTGTTGAGTCAAATACAGCTCAGATAAACCCTATTATGGGATACGAGGTGGGATGATGCAGATGTTCTTATACAGAATAATATAGGACTTAAGCGTAGTCTTTCCCTTTAACTGCAGACTGTTCCCTCTCAAAATGCCCATTTGAGATCTCTATCAAGAGGATATGCATCCTGCTTGGATTTTATGGCTTGTTATTGATGCTTCTTTAGACATAACAATCTCAGATCATACAGAGCTTCAAAAACCTTGTTTGCTTATTTTTCATGTTTAATTATGTGTGTGCAATGGTTCAGAAAATTATTTGCTGCACCAGTTGAGAATGACACAATGAGATTTTCTGAGTTATGTAATTTTGAAAAAAACCCCAAAACAGTTTAAGATTTGGAAACTGCCTGAGCATCTGATGGAATTTAGGCAGAATTACAAGATTTCATGTTTATAAAAGTCATTGAAAAAGTAATTCAAAATGTCCACAACTGCTCAACCTTATATTTACATATGCTACCAGCTGAATCATGTATATCCTCAGAGATGACAAAAAGGGCTTCACTATACATCTGAAATGTTTATAAAAGAAGTACAAATTCATCTAAATAGGAATTGAACTTGGTGCACCACAGGACAATTAGGAGATTTAACTACATCAAGATCTTCTGCAGATGTGTATTAAATTATCACTAGTAAAGGACAAGGATCCTAGATTGAATTTCTTTTAGATGGACATTTTTCCTTAACACCCACCTATTGCAGGGAAAAAAAAATGGTGCCAAATTTCTGTCAAATAATTTACTTTGGCTGCAATTCCAGGTAAAATGTTCCCACTTCTTTCCTTCCCCTTGGCTTTTCATTCTTATTCTGGACTGTATTTTGCCATCATTTATACACCACTATAGCATTTCATGGAGTTTTAGTTCAAATGGAATAATTCTACTAAAAAAATAATCCTTTTCTGAGATTTGTTTTTAACCTGGATCAGTTCAGCATCTGGTTTATATTTGCAACAGATGTGTACAGCCATGTTAATACAGAGATAGCATGGAAAAACTGAGGAATGAACATTTCTCACTGTCAGAAATCACTATACCTTTAAACATCCTGAGATTTTTTTTTCCTGCTCCCATCAATATTAGAAAAGTAAACATGGGATCCATATTGAAAATGGACTGGCAATTTAACATGAACAGTTGGAAGAATTCATAACCCTTAGAAGACAACTAACCTAACCATATAGTAGATGAAGAGAGTTAATTCAAAATTAATGGAATATATTAGTGCCAGTATACTGGGTAAACATCTGAAGGAAACCAATAAAAAATGCTGAGAGAGGGATATGAAAGATCTCAGTACCTTATTTAAAGCTTCTCTTCATATATCATAAAAACTACTGAATCCTTCTTGTTAAGATCCTAGGCTCAATCTTTTAAGAATTTAGCAGGGCGTCAGCTCTTTCTCGTCACAGGAAACTTCTAAATGAAATATGATGTTCCTTGTTTTTACCTCATAATTTGGTGCTTAATCATTTTCCCTTGTTGTGGGTTTACTTTGTTAAATTTGAGCCACTCAAATGCACATCTCCCATGAAAACAGTCAACAGAATGCAATTAATTAATCTCTGTATTTAGCATAGGTTGAAAAAATAGAACACTGTAATGAGGATTCTCATCCTAGGTGTGCACATGAAGCAACAAATTTTCAGTCTGTTGTTGTTGGTAAAGGAGTCTACATTACCATCTGTATTTTTTAAATGGTGATGGTTACATAAAGGTGGTCAGTAGAATACAAGGAAACGTTGCTGAAGTAGTCAATGAAACAAACATAGCACAATGCAGAAGAATGGGCCAAATATTCAGCTGATATAAACCCCGGTATAGTAGCTATATTGGCCAGCTCAGGATTTGCCTCAAGGTATATTCCCATCATATTTTTTCAGTCTATTTAGGAAAAAAAGGTAAAGAGAATGTTAGGCCGTATCCCAAAAAATGATAAAATATTAAATATAAGGCTTGTCTGCATTCATAAGAGTTTCCAGGGAAATTATTTTTAAGATCCAAGTATTATTTTGGAGTTCTCAAACATGATCTGACATCATGAAAACATGTATAGGTCCATATTCATGGAAAATCAATTAGTATTAATTTTATCAGCATATTTTGTACGTGCTTTTCAGTGCTGCAAATTGGCAATCTTCCCTGTTTTGGTGCTAATCACTAACTCTGAAGGTTGTTTGAAGACAGAAAACTTTTAATACAGACCAAATGTCTAAAGTAAAGAGTACATCTCCAAGACAAGTAATATACTGAAAACTTAAAGATGGAATTTTCCAAGATGCAATAAATACAGAAAAATGTTATCATGACGTGGACCATTTAAATCCTAGCGTATTTTGCTAAGTTAGATAAAACAAACACCTTTGCTCAAACAAACTCCATTGACAGAAATCCAGGACATGCATTGAATACAATTAACTGTGGATTTTATCCTGAATTGTGTCAGGAAGGATACACTTTAATCTTGTTTCTATGTTTTCTTATAAGTGTTCCTTCAGATATATGCATGTGCTATTGTCTCATGCAGAGACAGCAGATGACAAAACCTATGGATCATACTAGAAAATACTAGCTGATCATAGCAACAGTTACAATTTGCCTTTCCTTTCATAGAAAAGACAGAATCTAATGTATTTTATTGAGACAATGCTTCTAATGAGTTGATTGAAGGAGATATCTGAAAAAATGCATACTGTTCCATGCCTTCATTTCACATCAGAATGCTGGAAAGTGTTTCTCAGAGTTGTTTGAAGAAATTATATAAATTTAATTTTAAAACATTTTGGATGGAAATAGGTATGACGAGACCTCTGCCTGTTTCTGAAATTAACTTTTATGCATTTCTGTAAATAGTGCTCTATTTCTGCTGCTGCTGTACCCAACAGTGCAATAGACATGGTCTGGAACACAATCAAGGCTATGAAGACAGTAATAAGATTTTTTTCTCAGAAATTTCTTTTTTTTTTTTTAAGTATCATGCTGTAGAAAGAGTAATAAATGCTTTGCATTAGTGCTTAGATAAAGAAAAACATAGCCTTCCATCATTACCTCTACTAAATCTAGTAGATAGAATTAAATATTCTATTTTTCCCACTTCCAGAGCCTTTGTCTGTCTGCTAGAGCTTTAATAATGTTATTAGAAGACAATAATAATCTCCCAGTGTAAATGATTCTCAAATGTGCCATTAGTTCATGACTGTTAGTGGTCTTTAGTTATACCTTTTCTGTAACTTTTTGTTTCACTCAGGTATGAGATTTCACTACAGAGTGTTGCAGCTACAGTGTGTTACTCATGCAGAAAAATGTTCTGTTTATCTTACACAACAGCAGGAAATCCCCATTCAATTTTCTGTCCAAATTTCTGAAAGTGATTTGAAAGACCTGTAACAAAGTATTCCTCAGGGTTCTCAAACTAAAGGGCTCATTCTTGCTGTATTTCCATATTAATTGCTTTAGCTATTACAAATAACAGTTCTAATTGGCTTTTGAAGACTTTTTGAACTTTGGTAATTAAGTCCATAAGGTACTTTTAAAACTGTTGGCTCTAACCCGCTGTCGTCTCCTTGTCTGCCCACACATTGGGTAATTAATGCAGACTCTCCATGCAGTCCATCTCTTGATTTCCAGTACACTGTTTGGAATGCCTATGTCTTTCTTGCACAGAAGTATATGCACAGGCATATGAACAAAGAAAAATCCTGGGAGGATTTGAATTTGGGAATAAATAAATAATCTAATAAATGTTTTAAAAAAAAAGAGAGAAAAAATAAACATTTGTGTTCTGAAACAACTCCTTTTCTTCTGTAACTGAATTACTGACCCTTTTCTAGTTCTTAGTAAGTTAATTTTGATGGTTATCTGGAAAAAGTTTGCACTGAAGCCTCAAGCTGTACAAATCTTACCTATGACAAGTTTGAACCACTAACAGATAAACAAAACTGGTTTTGCTAAGACGTTCACTATATCTTTTATTCTGTTCAATCCCATTCAAACCACCATGATGCAACTGATCTTGGAAGCTAAGCAGCTTTGGAAACCACCTGGAAAAATCTCATGCAATATGAACATAAACTAGGGTATCACACCCTACCAGTTGGTGAACAGCAGGATGCATGAACATGTGTAAGGTTTTATTTATTTGTCACTGACACAGAAAAATTCAGGTATCAGTAAGAGCTGGTGAAGGACTGATCTACAATGTTTCATAAAAGGCACACAAGCAGCATTTTTTTGGTGTCAGGCTGAGCAGATTGCCCAAGCAGAAAAGTTTTCATTAATATTTGAGGCTATAGATGTCTGGGACGTGATTCGCATCTTATATATAAACATTGAGTCCTATGTAAGTTTTTCCTGGGCACCTGAGGTCCAGAAAATGGGGCTGGAAAACATGAATAAAGATTGATGAAGTAGAAAATAAGGGTCCATTCTGTCTCTAGTAGTTACCAAAATATAAATCAAGTGAATTTTACTCTGATTTCCTCTCATGTTTTTTGGTCACATTAATAAAACACATTTTCCTTAAAGGGGTTAAGCCACTCTCTTCATATTTTTCAACCTTGTAATTCCCCTTTATTCAGTTAAAAAAATGTGCAGAGCAGTATGCTTAGGCTTGAGGAGAAACTTACTCTGAAATACCTAAAACCATTAGCAAAACTATGACACTTCAAGGATTTTTGTATGGTTATCTTACAAATGTATACTCCTTTTCAGTTCTGTCTTTGCATATATAGACATATAGATGAATAATAGTAGGTAAACAAGCAATCATGCCTGGATAAAATCAAAAGCAAATTAAATTGTAGTTGCCTAAGTAAATCCTTGAAAAATGGGATCTCTAATGAAAACAGTTCATTATAAAAATATAGTAGTGTCAAATGAGGTACCCTGTGAAAGTGTACAATTTGAAGATGATACTTTGAATGGAAAAAAGCCTAAAGCCTTTTTTCCATAATTTAAATGGAAAAGGAGGGAGGAAAACACCAGAAAATAAATGATATTTCAGACTGTTGAAAGCTCAACTAACTTTGCAAAAACATTTTAAAATAGATCTTTGAGGGGTTTTTTTCCCAACATTCATATTTTCAGGAAAGGTGTAACTGCAAGCTCATTCCCAGAGAGGCACTGTACCTGCATCCTTCTATTCTGGGCTGGAAAAGCGACTATTCTTGAAAGTTTAGCTAGATAACTCACAAAGGGGTGAGCAAAGCTGAACACCATCTTCAGTGGTCAATGAGAAGGCATTTGGACACTTACCCATCTTACCAGCTTACTTTAGTATCTTCTGGTGCATTTGAATGAAATCAAAGACTGTCATCTTCAGTTTCAAGTGTTTTTACAAAAAAGTTGTCATTCTCTCCTGAAGCCAATTGTGGTCTTGTATGAGTCCCTAAAAATTGGGCTAAGAGTGAGAGATCAGCCTTGCAGTTCTTGATTCCACTGACAGATAACACAATCCTCACTGACTTGGGCAGTGTCAGACTATCATGCCAGAGGCATCATTATCTTGTGTTATAAACCTACTTTGTGACCAGACCAAGCAGCCTGAGAATGCAACTACAAGAGGAGGAAAAAAAACCCCAGTGATTCAGAATCACAAAGAAAGCAGAGAAGAAAAAACCTAGAAGAATATAAACCCTGTACTCTGCCCATCATCAGAGATAGATATCCATATTACTGCTGAAAGAAAGAATTTTCTGCATTAAGACTTACAGAAGTGAAAACCCAACAGCACTGAACAGTCAGCTGTCACAAACTTCTATGGGAAAATTACGAATATCAATGTTCATCAAATTATGGACATTTTTAGGCTTAGTAAAACATAAGTATGCATCATGAAACCAGGTGAAAAAAGCAAACACAAAAGCAGGTTTGGAGTGGAAATGTTCTTTTGAATGGAAAATCCAATCAAACTTAGTGCACTCGTATACTTTTTCTGCTGGTTTGTCCTTCTGAATAGGTTTCACTTCCCTTCTGCATTTATGTTATCTTTCCTGTATTCACAGAGCAAAACCACAAAATTAAAATTTGTAATGGCACGTTTGTGTTAGGGAGGTCTTTCTTTGTTTTTATCAATGTATAAAACTTCACAGATTTTCATCATAATAGCAATAATGAATAGAACAAAGTGACTAAATTGTCTCTATACTTTTGTTCCTTTCTACAATCAATGTAATGTGATCTTTCCTCAAAAAAATTGTGAAAATATTTGTCAACAAATATTTGCTAAGTATTATAAATAAGAAAAAAAATCCGCCCCAAAGCTAGGAGAATTTTCTTAAGAAAATGACCGTGTGTATGCATGTGGACCACATATAAAGGGAATTATCTATATTGCCCCTTAGTTCTATGGAGCTATGCCAGGCAATATATCTGAGCAGTAAAAGAAATTTGTCCAAGAAAAGCAAGACACAGTGCTGCTAATATAGTTTGGAAATGTATGAATTTTCTATTTGTTATCCAGTTAGATTCCATATATATTCAAAATAGCAGAATACACTAAACTATCAGTAATAGCTGAATGCATAAATTCATAAGAATAATTACTCATTTGCTATGGGGTTATAGCAACTGTATGAGGCCAAGGTAGAACTTGTTCTTTCTGTTAACTTGAGCATTAGCTCATTCTTTGCTTCTAACAGTAATGGCAAAATATATTATAAAACAGACTGGAAAATACGCATATTTTAAAAAGTAGAGGAAGAATTTTTCATAGAGGCTCAAAGTTCTCCTGAATATAATATTTTTGGAGCTGGCCAGCAGCTATTGTACTCAGAGACAGGCAAGGTAAATGGTGTTTCCTCGCAAAAACTCACATGGACACACAAACAGGCATATGTATGTCTGTCTGTCTACCCACCTACCTCTATAAAACCACTCAGAAATCATATCTGAGGTTCTATCTGAAAAATTATGTTCTGTTAACAAGCTGCTGTTGGATCCAGCAGTTTTGAAGAATATCTTTAGCACCTGAGTATCTGCAAGGTGTAAAAAAATAATTGCACAAGGCTGTGTCCTCTCTTTTCACTTGATGGTCACTCACCCCTTCCTCTGGCTTGCAGCACTTGTTCAAGAAATAGCATTCCTAATTCCTGTTCCCTTCCCTCTTTGAAAGAATTCAGACCTAACTTTTTACTGTCCTTGAATACCATTATGAAAATTTAGTTTAATCTGTTTTGACTATCTTTTTGTTTGTTTGGGTTTGTGTGGGTTTTTTAACAACAATTAGTATAAAACGGTGAGACAGACATGCAAAAACTGTAGAATTTTCTTGATCTTCCATAATCATTAAGCTGGGGAGTCTGGACTCAAATATTTTGATCCAGATATTTGACTAATGCTATTAGAGATAACCTTGGATATCTGACAGTTTTCAAGTGCCTCCCACAAACACATTTATCACCCATATGTGCAAGTCATATCTCTCTAGATAGTTTTCCATGACTCAGGTGCGGTACTTTCAGAGTGCCTATTATCTGCCTCTAGCCTAAAACAACCTAGGAAATGGCTCAACACTCTGATTACATCTTTGAGACATTCAAAATTACATAAAATGAATCTCAGCAATAACAAATATGAGAGATTGATTTTTAAAAAATAATGTAAAGGTTATTTGGGGGAAAAAAGGAAAAAATCAAGTCCTGTACATGCCAAAAGTATCTAGGATTCTGAAAAAAAAGTGTCAGTGTGACTGATATACCAGGTGAAAAAGAATAACCAGCATTATAGTTTATAGGCCTGATGAGCTTTTTAATTTCTTATAATAATCTTACCAACTAACTTTGTGTTATTTGCAGTGGTTTAAGTTCTTACTTCCATCAGCTAACTTCTATCCTGATACCAGAGGTAATGCCCATAAAACAAGTGCATAAATCGACACTAAAATACTATTTCAGCAGATTCCTGACTGGCATAATTCATGCCATACTAAAACAAACAGATTTAAAATGATATCCCAGGCAGTAAGCACTAAGAACTGAAGATAGTCACACAGATCCTACTGTTATGCCTGTTATCAGATGAAAATCTCTGAATAAAACACAAAGTAACCAAGATGAAAAGCTGGCTGAATATTTTACCATGATTAACAATGGCTATTTTCTTATCAATAGATATGGAATTTTTTACATTTTACAATGCAATCAAAGTTATATTAAGCACACTAAAACATTCAGAGAAGTTAAAGATTGATCAGTGAAACAAGCATCCTTTGCAGACCACTTTTCCATAAAATTGAAGCTTGTGATATCATAGCAATAACTGGTTACAGGCAGTTGCTGAAAAGTTTTAATACCCTTCAAAGAATTACAACAGAAGTCTAATCTAACATTTTTTTTTGTATTTAAATACTTGTCATTGCAAGGCTGTTTGTCTTGGAGCATGAAATAAAGGACCATTAATTTTGCCCATGCTAATATTATGATAAAGTAAAAGAATTTGTGGCAGTCAGCCACAAAACATCTCTTACCCATATATTTTTGCAAGTATCAAAATTTTCTGCATGAATAGGCATAGAAGAAATAGAACATCAAATAATCATTCTATCATATACTACAATAAAAGAAAGAACTGTTATCTGAATTTCCCAAACTTTTCTTCAAGTGCTGGAAGAAAACAGAAACATATGCTTCTAGTAAACATAACACATTGTTATATTTCTTAATTGTGTAGGACAGCCCTTTCAAAAACGTCTTTATACATATATTTTTGATCTATAACTGTAATTTGACTTATGGTGTATGTTCAATTTTCTTGTTGTTATTGTGCTCAGACACAAAAGTCCTAAAATATATATTTAAAATTAACCAGGAATACTGTTTTGAGATATGCCTATAAATTCACAAAGCAATTATTTCAACTATTGCATTGAGAATATTAGCTATTATTCCAATTTCAATAATTTGAGTGGGATCTAAGGACATTACAAAAATTTTCAAAATAAAAGTTGAATCTGTGGTACAACTTTGGTAATATGTATATATGAAGTTGTGAGTGCAGAAATTATATAAATTGCTGTGCTTGGTCTGAAGTATGGGAAGAGTTTTCTGAAGGCTTTTAGGAGGATAATTTTGTTTAATATTTTTTAAGGGTCAGTATTGCTTTACATATTTTCTATTTCTTTAAAGATTGAATTGTGGTGTGAAATGGAAAGTGGAGAATTAAATGTTAAAAGCTGCCTGAGGGATATGGAGAGGCCCTTAGTTAGCCAAGGTTGAAGAAAACATGAAATTTCTCAATAGTTTAGATACTTTTTAAAAAAAATCTCCCAAAGTGCACTCACTTTGCAATCTTCATATATTTGCTATTCTATTTACTGCAATTTTGTGAAATCCACAGGAAAAAAATTAAAAATTGTGGACGTTGCATTTTTAAGTCCCTTAATGATTGTGAAAATTGCAATATTAGTCTTTGCTTCATAACAGGGTAAAGTGGTTCGATGCTGCCTCCGGGCTAGCCCTTTCACCAAACCAACTTTAATAATGCTGATTTGTGGGTCCGAGCTTCTAGCGAAGTGTGGCAGTGGCAAAGAAATGAAAGGTGGACTTCTGTGGGGGTTGAAGCTGGTTTATTCCACCCAGGTGATCACGGCAGAAGTGACTTTCCCAGGCTCAACATTACCTTAAAAACTTGCACAGGGAAAAGGGAAGATACAAACGTGGGACCAATTGGGGACATTGGGGGAGTTACCTATAAATCAAAGGGGTACCTGAAATACAATCTAATGAATAGAAGGAGGAGGGGAGTCCAGAATCTATAGAATGGACAACTGTCTTCACGGAATTTCCCAATTACCAGGGCTATGCTGTAAGTGGTGAATAAGCCAGGTATCAGAGACACAAAGGGACTGGGCAAAGGATAGTTAAGAACACTCTATAGAAGTGGGGAAAAAAAAAAACAACAATGGGGTAACCATAGCAACACAATATAGAACCACTCATCACCCATTAACAAGGACAAGAACCCAGCACCCAACTAAAGGCTTGGACTATAGGTCTGTATGAAGCTGATTAACTAAGAAATGCACCACCACATTACACCCTTTCCTTTTAATTTAAAGGTGGGTAAACTGCCCTTGAGGGGATGGACACTCGGACTGTTAATACGGGTCCTCGTCCCATTCCTGGTCGGTGGACAAATTATCTAAAGGAATGGCCCAATCTCTTTCAGGAGGAAGAGAGTTTTCCTCATTTTCTTCTAGGCCTTTTCTACCTACAGGAGCTGCTGGCATGGGAACTTGGTTTACCTCAGGGGGTATAGCGACTTTGAGAATTAATTTAAGGATCAAACGATAAACCGTGCACTTAATTGAAAAAATTGAAACTGAAATCAAAATGATAACGAACAGAATTAAAAGTCCAGTTTCAATCAAAAATCCTGCCCACCCTGGAATCCCTCAGTTCTCAAAAAGTCTGTTCAATCAGTCCTGTTTCTCCGGCCACATCCGAGATGTCCTGACGGATGTTCTCAGCTTAGATGAGGCGTTCATCTTTGGCTGCAAGGTGGTTGGCTCATCGGCCAGAGTCTGGAAGCCAGTGAACAGGAACAGCAGTAGTTGCAGGTACCTGGCAGACAGGGGGCCTTCCGTTTTAGGCAGGATACGTTCAGGAACTGTCAAAGGAGCTTGAAACATTAATATGACTAGAGGGCGACACAGGGGAGGAAAAGAAAGAGAGGGAACTCCTTTCAGGAGTTTTTGTTTTTTCTTCCTTCTGCACCAGGCTTCATCAGATACTTGGGACACTGTCAATTCTAGTGCAGAGCTGTCAGAAGGAGCCGGTGCTAATTTGGCTTTTACCACCCAATTTCTACCCACATATTGGGCCGGCCCACGCTCGTTACCCAGTTTCACTGAGGGGCCCCTGGGGGTCCCTCCCGACTCCCACTCTCCCAGCCCCCACCTTCTTCTTTCCCTTCTCTGAATTGCTCAAAGTCCTTTTGCACAGGGCACTTTAAGCAGTGGTATCCTGTTTTTCCACACAACAGGCATGGCTTTCTGCATTTTTTGGTATCATTAAGACAGCTAGACGTAAAAAATTCAAAATAAATTGCTTACAGTATTTAGTAGTTTTTAAAGTACCATAATATTTACAGTTATGTTCCATGACAGATTTTCAATAACTGAATATATGGGTCTTGTCTATCAGTGTGGCTTTAAGGATTTTTTTGGAGAAAATTCTTTGAATTTCGAGTTTTAATATGAAGGCTAAAATTTTGGCAAAAAAATTGTCTTCCCTTATTAAGCTTTGGGAAGATAGCTGTCAAAGACCCTTCTTGAACACAAAGGTTGCACCAGATGATCCATTCCAAAGCCTTACCTATTTTGTGATTCTCTGAAAAAGATTAAAATTAAAATTTAGATTTCCACCTGACAAGAATTAGAGATTATTTAAAAGATTTGTAATAGAATTGGCATTCACTTGTTTAGTCCTTCATAAAGTGAATAAATCAATTTGTTTGCTTTTAAAATTTTCAGCAGCAACTTCCATTTAGATTAACATTCCGCATGTAACACAGTGATGGGTCAGCCAGATGTCATCAGTACCTACATTCACAGCTGAGATTAACCACTTTCAGCAGTGTTACACAAGTTCATTTATCACCAGCCTGAAAGTAGCAAACTTACAAGTCTTCATATTGACATTTTTAAAAATATTAAGAATGATGCTGAGATACACTTAAATTCATCATAATTGTAAAATATTTGTTTGAGAGTACAACCAAGCACAATCCTTTTACTGGCTAAAATCCACAACAATCACAAGATACTTGCGAATTCATTGTCCTTGAGGCCCTTTTGCTAAATGTATTGCAGTCTCATTTTCCATGGATAATATTACATTTCCTCATGTGGGAGATTCTTAATTAAGTAAAACTCCAATATGACAAGAAGAATGTTGCTGACTGATGTAGTGATCTGGAGCACTTTTCATCTACGTAATCCCAAAGTTCAAAATAATCTGCCAACAGTGAACAACTGAACATCAGCTATATCAGTCTCTGAATTTCTTTTCTTGCAACACAAGATTAAGGAGAGTTGAAGCCCACAGGTCTCCACAAATGTTCTTTAGGAATATAGAAACATTCATGGAATGCTGGTGTGTGTTGTATCACATACAGGCTCAGATGTTGTCTCATCAGTGTTGTTACAGCAGTTTAAAGACCAAAGCTGCAGTGCTGCTCCTCAGAACTGCTGGCATTGTAGGGCATTTTAAACACAGGGCAGAATGCTGAGCTAATTCACCTTCCATAGGTGGTGAAAGCTTTTCTAGCATAAGCAAGGAAGCTGTGAAGAAGCAGCAGTAAGCTGCCGTGTATGTATAAAGAATGGGACTGCATCTTTTCAATGAAAGTTTAAAAGTATAAATTGTATAGATCTGTACTGCCTTGCCGCATGTTTCTGTTGTTGCCAGTAAAATTCTTAGAGGGAGAATACTCACAGCACAATGAATATTTCCTGTAAGCAGAGAACAAAAATAAAAAATAAAAATAAATACAAAACCATGCTATTAACAAATTGAAAGAAAAAGAAACCACCTTGCGTGGCTTTTTTTTCCAACTGAACTTTTTCTACACTATTTTTGATTACTATGTGGATTTAGCTTAGAGGTTTCAGCATTACATTTGTATCTCCTTATTTTTGTTAAATATACAAGTTTTTGTTAAATATACAACTAAGGTTTCCTCTTAGTTCCTGGAAGTTTCCTTTCTTTCTTTCTTTCTTTCTTTCTTCCTTTTTTTAATAATGTCACCAACTTTTCAGCACATCAAGTGTGCTTGAATCTTCAAACATTTCTCACATTTTCTGCTTTAATGTTGTAGATGTAGGTTAATGCAATCCCACTAGTGATTCGTGACACAATTCCATCTGGCTCATTACTCAAATTCAATGGAAGACAGGAAAAGAAGAGGGCACATAAAATTCAGAAACAAAGTGTTTCTTCTAACAAACAGAAACCCAGTTGTCCCCAGTTGTCCCTAGTTCTCATACTTCAGCAGCTGTTTTCATAACAGCAGTCAGTGATGAAATTCTAAGGAGTAGCACCTGCTGCTGAAAAGACCATCCTCTTCCTGCTGATTAGCTTTTTTTACCAGCAGTTTTAATAAACAACAGATTCACATCTGTTGGTTTTCTAAAATCTCTGATTCATTATAGTATCTTTTTTTCTAAATACCCAGTCACTCTTTTGGTCTAAGTCAACATTTATTTTACGTAAATAGGGCAAAATTTGAAATGCCTATCTCATCATTCAGTCTGTCTTCCCAATTTAATCAGGGTGGTGGTATCCGTTCATGACATAAAATTATACAAACCTTTAAAAATTTTATATCTGCATGAAAAAGGTCTAGTAACATATTCATATCTTATCCTAGCATTTATTTCCAGAAAAAACCAAAACCAAGCAACTTCCCACATAAAGTAGAGGCATTTTTCCTTTCAGGTATCTTTACTATCTTGACTATTTAGTAAATTTTTGTCCTCAATCTAATTGATTTTCCTAGCTGTCATTGAGAATAGAGTTGAAAACAAAAAAATTACCAACATGCAAAACTGGTTTTCTCTGCAGGAAATATTTAAAGGTTCAAATAAACTACAGCATTGCCAGCTGAAAGGGCACAGAGCAAGTTTCTCCAGGACATTGCTAAGTTCTGTTGAGTGCTCTCACTAGATTCAGTATTTTCTAGCAGAAGAGAGGTATGAATTCACATGTCCCACACACAAAGCACAAGTACTGAACAAGGAGAAGTGTGACCTAGGCTCTTCATTGTCTTCATTCAGCCTTTTCATGTGGCTTCAGAGAAGACCAATATTCACTATCCCATGCATTTATGTGCTCAGAGTCCTATTAGGGATTTGCTATGGTTTTTCCTCTGTTCTTATGGACAAAAAAAATAAAAGCCAAACAAAATACATATCCATAGGCTGCTTTGCTTCTTCTTGGAAGGAATTACAAACAGTGTATTCCCTCTTTTTAAATATTAGACATGTTGTCTGAACCATGTTCAACTGGCATAATGGAGCAGATATTTGTGTTTTAATCCACTACCATCTCAACTAACTTCTTGTAGAAGCAGGAGGATGAAATTGTAAAATGTCAGTTCCTGGTAAAATCCAGTTGGGCTGACTCTGTAACTAAGTTGAATACAGGCTCTGCTTTCCAAAATCTGCTGCTGAATTCTCTGCAATCAATCTCTCAGCATTCATGCTACTTTCTAGGCTGTCTAGGTGCACATATAATAGCTGGAATTGGTCAACATGTTGTACAAATACAAAGGTAGATGTCTAAAGTCAGCAATAAAGTTTCCATTGAAAATGTGACCTGTTCTGTTCAAAGCTACATTTGCAGAATGTATTCTTATATTTCACTTCCATTTTACTTCCCAGATAGCTTTCCATTTCAGTCATAAATTGTATATTCATCCTATCCTTTAATCTTCTTAACTTAAGTCCAGTAAAAATAAGCACATTTTTAATTAGGAAAGCTGCAAGCAACTCAATCATCCATAGCTGGAAAAAGAAAAGCAAATGACGGTTGTGTGGGTATAATAATGTGCTGTGATCAAGACTGAATCATAGCTGAAACCTGAAGCTGATTGTCCCGCTGTGGGTTGAATAAAATGTGAAAAAATAATTTAATGCACGCAAAACCTTTACACAGATTCCTAAGTGAATTACAAAAACTAAGGTAGTTGCCTTAAAAATAAATTATATTTCAGTACTTCCACATGAGTACTAATCTGTATCCCTGGACACTTTATCCTTCTATGGTGGAAAAAAGTAAAGCAAAATATAGAATCCTGAACAATTAATGGGTTTTTTTAATGCATTTAAAAAAAGAAAAAAGGCTGCTTTTGTTTTAGTACACATTACTTATATTTTTCTTTTCATATCCAGAAAATTTTAGCAACTTCTTTATTATTAGTTTCATTTCAAGAATACCTGATGGGAGCTATACTTGAGCAATATAATATTAGATGTGGTAAAGAACAGAGTAAAAAGCTCCTTCCCAAAGGCCTCCTTCCTTAAAATTAAAACAAAGAAAAGTGTAGGAAGACTACTAGAGTACAGAGGCACACTTTTCTGCTTTTCCTGGTTTGTCCTGTTTGGGTTTATTTCTTTTTTAAGCATGTTTATACCATATTGTTCATGTAGCAAAGTATTTGTTTGTTTCTCCATAGTGCACCCTCAGGAGGATCCTGAGGAGTATGTCTTTGATGAGGAACAAATACAGCTCTATCATTTTAGAGTATAAAATTCAGCAAATAAGTCTTTGCAAAACTGGTGGTTAAACCCATTCTATATTTATATCATTCGGAATTTCACATTGACTTTAACAAGACTGAGATGCTTCTGAAGGGTCATTCAGAGAGGTTCATTCAGAGGTTTGCTCCCAGAATGTCTGAAATGCACATGGTTTCCCTCTCTGATGGAATGCTCTCCTGGAAAGCTCTGGGAGAAAGTTGTCCTTGGATCTAAACAGGGAGGGTTGCTCAGAAACTCACATAGAATATGGAAGTATCTCGTTCGCTTATGAACACATTGTTCACTTCAAAGAGAAATCTTGAGTTTAAAGCTTTGCTTTCAGAGCGGTGTTTACACTGAACCGTATGCTGCGTCTGAACAGATTGTCACATCCAATGTTTAAAAGCTGAAACAGCATATGGAAGAAGTATTGGAGGTATTGATGTTGCCTAATGTTTTAACTTTGTTTTTATGTTCAGGAATGTTAATTGGACCCACACAACTGCTCTCACATGCAGCATCCTGGATTTTTCCCCTGTTTGAATTTCTGTAATTTATTGAGCTTTTTTATAATTTATGTTGCTGGTTTACATTTCACACACCAAAAGTAGTGCAATGCAAAACCTATTGAACTGATAGAAGCAAGAACTAGTAGAGTCTGTCTACAATTACTTCCTGGTCTTCAGAACAAAAGCTATGAGTGTCATCTGAGAAATCTACATAGAAGTCTTTTTCAGTAGAGGCATCTTATTCTCTGTCTCTGCACAACAGCAAACAATATAGTTGCTATATTTCTACCTCCACATAAAAATCTTACCATCATCCAATAGGTTATTTTATTTAAAGACACTGTATTAGTTTAACTGTTTTGTTGTAGAAGCCTTATGAAGCTTATATTCTTTGTATAGCCTGCACTTGATTATTTGCACCAAAAGAGATGAACAAGGGTCAAAATTTAGTTCAGGAAATATGGCTGAAATATTTCTAGACCTTAGCCACAAACTAATTTTTATATCTTAAGGTCTTTTATATTAGGAAACTAATATAATATTTTAAAAAATCACTTATTTCTGAATTGTTAGTTATTTTGGTATCCCTTCAAAGACAAAACAAGCAAAATTGGGGTAAGGATAGTATCTCTAAAACATTTTTAAACAATTCATGGTAGAGGGAAAGAGACATGATTTCAGTAAAACCCATTAAACCTCTTCATAAAGTTAACTTAAAAATCTCCTTTTTTCTCTTTATGTAACCTTTCTAGTTACTCAAAGAGTAAATTAGTTCCTTATGTTTTGTAAATATTCTTTCAAACATGTATATTGCTTAAGAAAAGATCATTCTCTTCATTTGAGAGGCTGTAAAATACAGTACTTTTCAGATAGACTAAAGTTACCTTTGCCTTTAAATACTGTTCTGCTAAATTTCTATCTGGAAAGAGATCACTGAAACTCTAAAATACGGTTGGGACCAAAGTACAACATAATTCTCAGTTGTATGAAATACAGATGAAACTCTAGATACTGAAAAAAACAAAATGAAACATGTAAAATTTTGTCAGTGGAAGATGTGTTTTTCACTGGACCAACACAGCTTTTTCAGCAGCATCACTCTCCTTGATGAGGGAAAAAAGCATAATTCCAAGGGCATTCCAAATGGACCCCAGATGATCCAGTAAGCAACCAAATCCTTCTGCTTGCAGCATTTGGGAGAGAAGATTCCTGCTGTTCTTTCTTGCCTGATACATCCTGTTGGCCCTGGGATCAAATCAAGACATTTATGCCTTTATATTTTTTAAGAGCACATTTCATCAAGTAGGCATCCTAAGAATAACTGTAAAGCTGTATGTTAAGAAATACAGGAAATCCAGACTTCCTGTCAGGTTAGAGTCAAAGTTTTAGAAGTTTTCCTTACTACAGAGGAAATTTCCAAAGGGCTAACACAGGCATTTGGGATAGATATCACAAGTGTACAGAAAAACACAGGTCTGCTCTTCCTGAAATTATTCCTCAATTTTTCTATGTTTCCAGGAGCTTTTTCCCCACTCTTGAAGCCCTGAATAAAATACTAGCAATTGACAAGCTTGCATTTTATACAAAAACATACAGAGGTAACTTAAGGTTACCATAATAAGATTTTGTTCAGAAATATATTCACCTCTCCTCTTCTGAGCTTCCAGGTTAAATGACTCCAGTGGTAAAATGGAAAAAAATGACACAGGCAGCTCAAAGTAAGACAGGAAGAATATAACCCATCTTGCATTTAGGCACAGTATGTGAGGCTTTTTCTGGTTACCAAAGTTAGGTTCAGGCAAAAAAAACCCTCTGTCCTCTGGTAAACCTTATTCCCATAGAATGTAGAGTGCTGACTTCACAGGAGCTGCATTTGCTGAACATCTTTCAGGAACTGAGCCCTTAAGTTCACTGACAGCAGAAGAAAGAGATGATTTTAAGCCAAACAGTTTGTAAATCTGTATTGTGAAGCACTTTATCAGCAAGAGTGGTCTGGTACAGCTGGGAAGGCCACAGGGCAAAGCTGCATAACTTCAGAATTTATATCTTCTGTTTTTCTGGAGCACTAAAGACATGAACAAAAGTACTGCAAGGGAAGAGGAATTGCTTTGTAATTAAATGACAAACCTTGTTCAAGAATATAGAAAGCAGTCATCCTGTCTTTCAGTGTCTCCTCTGGAGTGTGTTTAACAGAGCTGGTCTGTAAGAAATTCCTTAAGGGAAAGTCTTTGCAGCACATGTTCCCGAGAGAGGAAGAGGGACTGTGGAAATGTTCAAATACTTCTGAAATTATTTAGAGTCTGTATATCCTCTCTTTAAAGGCACAAAGCTAAAATTGCTATGTTCTTTCTTATTTCCATGCTAAATTTAATTTTAAGTTTTCTGGGCAGATAGTATAACCTTGAGTACTATTAAGCACATATGAGAACATCAAAGGTCTGCTTTATTATTTCTAAGGAAAAGACAATATGAGACTTTGCTAAAATGTAAGAAATAATAAATTAAATTAAAATTAAATGAAAATTAAATGAAAACAAAGGAATTCTAGTTAGTGGAAGTAGATTATAAATCTCCTATAAAACCAAAATTTCTCTTTATTTTCCCTGTGGTGAGACATGACATCAATACCAAATGACTTAGTGTGTAACACATTTCAGATATTACAATCTTAATATACAATACAATTGCCTTGAAGATATTACAATCACAGGACAAAAAAAAAAAGCAGAAATGCTTATAATTTTGGGAATATGGAAGATATTGCTTCAAAAGACTTCACAGCATTACATTTTCTTACATTAGCTGTGATGGTTTATAAAATATGAGAATTTCACATGTAAATTTAATCTGACAGGACTTGCAATATGCTGTAAAGCCACAAAACTTCAGGTAAATGATCTGAAATTCTGGCTTGCTGGACTGGAAATTTCTAGCATGGTTGTTTCTTCCATTTACTCCGTCTACTAATGCAAAGTAAACATCCAAGAATGGGATGCAATTAACACCTGCTGTGCTCTCTCAAATTTCATAAACTAAACAGAGCTGAGCCAAGACAGTTCTTGGAAGATGTCGGTGCTTTCTTACACATGGCTCATGAGGAAGTAAGCAGTTACATTCTGTCTTTTCTTTCCATATGTGTGAACAAGGGAATTGTGTTCTTATCTTCTCTAAATGCATTAAACAAAAATGCCAAAATGTCAAGGCCGTTTGCCTAAAAAAAAAAAAAAAAAGTTTACTTAAATTTTAAACTGTAGAAAATGATGAAAGATTACCTAGGACTACAAGCAAAGGGTTTGGAAAATAATGTTGTTTGGGACATTATGCCATTCAGGGACTCCTTAAAAAGAGCAAAATAGCCATTCTATAACCTTACAGCTGTTAAAATTTTATCATAGGAAGATGACTTTATAATAGAAGTCATTTTGCCATCAGAAATGCCATCTCACAAGCAACTGGGAATTCTTGGTTGAAACTGTAAATTACAGGAAGATTGGTTTCATGAATCTGGGTTATTTTTGCATGACTGTGTTTCTTGGTATCTCGCAAGTTGAACTTGCAGTTACTTGGAAGATTATTTTTCTTTTCCAAGAAACTCAATTAGAGACTGATCCAAAGATATCTGGGTCTAATTGCAGAAGTTCTTTGCACCTGGTGCCTTTTTCTCTTGCACTGTATCAGACCTAAAGCATTTATTTAAAGGAAAATTGCTAGAAAGAATGATTGCTGCTAAGTAAACTGTTTGTTTGGTATGGATTCACAATTGTTGCTCACACAGTGAAACCATTTGAGTTAAAGTAATCATAAGAAATAGATTTTTCCTTCATAGTTTTTTATTACACCTTGAGACTCACAATTTCCCATCCACCTGTGCTTTCAAATACTGTGGGCAATTTTCTGTGATTTAAAGCACAATACAACCAGGAAAACAGCAAGATTTTGAAGTAAATTTTACCATGAGAAAATCCTGTCACTGAAGTATAAAATTGCACTGCTTTTTATCAGTGCATTAATTGTATAATGTAGATAATCAAAGAAAAACCTTTTTAAAGCAATGCTATTATAATTGAGACACTGCAAGAATAGAAATACATCCAGTTTGCAAAATTAAGAGCTTTTTATATTCTGCAGTGAAGTTCTTCCACCATTTTGCACAGAATAAACTGTGTTACACAGTTTCTAGGGTAAATTTCCATATCTTGGAACCAAAATCTAACACTGCTCAGCAATTGGGTGAGCAACATAAATCCATCTGTATGCGAAGCTGTACATTAGCTGAGACTCTAAAGATTAATGCTCTGAACTTGGATCCTTTACCATTACTGAGCAGCTGACTGAGTACATACATGTACAGATAAAACTAATCTCTTTCCAGACAGCTGCATTAACATAGCACTACATGTACTTTATCTTTTATTTCAGGGCTCAGTAGTAAGGATTTTGATTAACTCTTGGTTTTGTGATAACAGAGCCATAAAGTTTTTATCGAAGCCTGGTTTATATCCAAACAGCTTAGGGAGTTAAAAGTTCTCATCTAACCACAGTTGTACAGAAACAAATCATATTATATTGGTTAATTAAGAATTTTACTATTTATATTGCTATGTTTATACTCAGAACTTTTGGAAAGCTGTGGGGAAAAAAGCAAAATTACAGACCAGATACTAGTAATGCATTGATGTGTAAAGGTCTTCAAAATTAAAAAAAAAAAAAAAAAA
>VWYP01002277.1:18293-33149 GCA_013400435.1 Pycnonotus jocosus | reverse complement strand
ATCTTCAAAAATAAAAAAAAAAAAAAAAAGGAAGTTTTCTTCCTTTTTGTCTATATGTGAGCAATTAATACTATCCCTAGCAATATTCTAATCCAAATGTCAAAAATTATTGAAAATTTAAAAAGAAATTATTTTGGTGCTATTTCTCTCTTCTGTAGTAGAAAATGCTAGAAAGAATCAGGGAAATCTGTTTTCTAGACATTTTCATTTCCGAATTACAAGGAGAGTAAGATGGCTAGCAGGTTTGAAATCCAGTATGACAAAATCATCAAGTAATATAAAACAACAGGACTTTTAGGAAGGGGTGGTAGTTAATAAAAAAGAAACATGAACAAAACAAAAGACAGAAGGAACATGTGGTCTCTAAGAAAGCAACAGAAGGAAAAGCCTTCTCTTATTTCTTCGTTTAAAAAAATTACTACTAATAAGAAAACCATTGGCATAGTTCTGAAAGTTAAATTATCTTAACAATAACACTTAGTAAGGTTCCACTGGTCAAATTTCTTTTCTTTATTGATATATCCTTTAGGTATATGTAGCATTGTGCTTAGTAAAATAAAACCTGACTTTCCTAAGGTATTGAAACAGTAGAAAATATTTCTGGATATACCAGAGACCGACAGACAAGATTTAGTTTTACAGAGAGCAGATACACCATGATGTTTGAAAACTGAATGAAGAGTCTAACCATAAATGTGAGGAGGGTCGCAAACACCAGCTAGCTTATTATTAACTGGAATGCTGCTACCACTGTAGCTCCACTTTTCTGGTAAGGAAAAATAAACTTAGAAACAATGTTGAGACTTAAAATAAACACAGTAGTAATAATTTCAGGCCGCTAAAAGTTATGAAAACACAACAGTTTCGGACAGAACAGTAATAAAAAAGAACCTTGGACAAAAGTTCTCTGACCTCTGGCTGACACAACAGTTAATTTCACACAGAGAAACTGAAACCATGGTAAGGGTGTTTTCAAGATTCAGCCATTAGGTTCTTACTTAGGTATGGAGATAGTAATTTTATCTGACCAAGCAGACCCTGCAGGATCAGCGGTAGAGTAATACCGCTTAGTTTCAGCAACTGAAGTGGTGCCTCCTACAACAGGGCAACTGAGAATCATATGGAAAGATCTAAAATAAAAACATCTTTTGGCTTTCAGGTCTGGACATTTAGACAATTGCTTTATATTCTGCTTCTAATTTACTTTTCTGAAGTTATTCTAGCTGGAAAAATAACTCTGAGGCCAGAAAGGCAGAACCAGGAGATTGCTGAGATGGTGTTATTTAACATCTTTATTAATGACATAGGCAAAGGGATTGAGTGCAGCCTCAAGCAATTTGCAAATTACACCGAGCCGAGTGGTGCAGTTGACATTCCAGAGGTTTGAAATGTCCATCCAGAGGGACCTGGAGAAGCTTGAGAAACTGGTCCATGGGAATTTCATGCAGTTTAATAAAACTGAGTGCAAGGTGCTGCACCTGGGTCAGGGCAACCCCTGCTCTCAGTCCAGGCTGGGGGATGAACAGATGGAGAGCAGCCCTGCTGAGGAGCTGGGGGTGCAGGTGGATGAGAGGCTGGACATGACCCAGCAGTGTGCACTCACAGCCCAGAGAGCCAAACGTGTCCTGGGCTGCATCCAAAGCAGCGTGGGCAGCAGAGGAGGGAGGGGATTCTGCCCCTCTGCTCTGCTCCTGTCAGGCCCCACCTGCAGGGCTGCATCAGCTCTGGGGACCCAGCACAGGAAGGACATGGAGGTGTTGGGGGGAGTCCAGAGGAGGACACCAGGATAATCAGAGGGATGGGGCACCTCTCCTACGGGGAAAGGCTGCGAGAATTGGGTTTATCCACCCTGTAAAAAGGAAGAAAAGAGGAAGCTCTGTGGTGAGACTATTTACAAGACCACATAGGACAAGAGAGAATTACTTTAAACTGAAAGCACCAAAACAGAAGAAAAGATGCTGAAGACTGAAGACTCAGTGATGTCAGGATGAAGAGAACCATCAAACAAGTTTTAATTCTGACTAAAAAACACAGTCTTTGGAGTAAAACTCTAATTGCCTTCTTGATTAAGAGCTGTTTAAGTACAAAACTAAGTTTTTGGTTAAAAAAGGGAGGCACTGAAAAGGACTCTGGAATTGAATGATAGTGATTCAGAAATACTGAATACAATACACTTTTTGTTTGTCTGAATACAAGCAAATGAAATTGATCTTATTTTGCTAAGAATTTTGCAAGAGTATTGTGATTTTATTTCACTTCTATTCAGCCTCATTCTCCAAGTTTGTTTGGTTTTGTTCGTTTTTTTTTCCTTTGCAAAGAATCTACATTGTCAAAATCTCAGAGTCATGTGTGATGAAAATCAACAGATGAAGAAATTAGTAGATGGATGAAGAACACAAAATGGGGGATGTCAGGACCACAGAAGGTTGGTTAATGGGTGACTTATTTTATACAAGAGGATCAGTTAAAATGGATTTCAATCTAACCATACTACTCAGAAGAGCTCTCATTTTATGACTCCAAACAAATGATCACTCTGTGACATATCAACAATTTCAAAGAGTATTGTATCAACAATTTCTAAAATGATTTTTCAGTTTTCTTTTGAACATGTTTTAATGGGGAGTTGTTTCTGACATGCAGAGAGAAGGTTAAATAAACAAAAAAAATTTCTCTACTGACATGCTCTGTGAATCAAATCGAAAATTGTTCCGTAAGTGATGACCTTGTTCCTTACTTCCTTTCAGCTGCTGTGTTACCAAAAGATCAGTAAAATTAAAAACAACTCTGATGCAACATTAACATCTATGTAGCATTAAGAAGCAGGTATTCTTTATTTGGCTGGATGCACAGAGAAATAGCAGGGGAATTTGGAATCCTCCCAAATACATGGATGCTGAGTACAAGAAAGTTTCTGTTCACGTACTCTGTTCTACACACCTCTTCATTGATTGTCCCGGATTAAACGTACGTACAATAATCATTTCCCCAAAACCATTAACATGTTTCCCCACCCCTTTACACATGCATTCTTCTGTCCTGGGGGTCTCTCTGGTGGTCCCTAGTGGCCACAGACCCCAGTGTTACAGCTCTAGTAGGCAGGGCACTGGGGCTGGTGAGCTTCCAGTTCTCCTTCTTACACAGTGGGTATTGTGCAGTTCCATTGGCCAGTGGTTTTGGTAGATCAAACACTGTGTTAGCTCACCAGGTACAGACAACATCTGGTAACAGCTGGATAGAGACCTCTCAGTGCAGATGCTTCAAATGGTCTTTTGCACATTCCTACCCATCTGTCACTGCTAAATGTTAAGTCTGATTACCTGTGGTATTGACTTAACTTGAACTGATTCTGTATTAATACAAAGTAGTGCTTACATAATTAATTACAATGTCTAAATTTTAAGACAACAACTTCAGTTTATGGTTAGTTTGGAAACCTAAAACTAGTGTATTCTTTACTTAGCATGTGTGTAAAACTTTGTCCTGATTTTTCCTTTTTTGTCAGATCACAAACAAACACATCTGTACTATATGAAATGCTAATGAGAAGCACTTCACAAAAATATTGAATAGCAGTGTTTTTTCTTCTTTTTTTTAACTTAGAAATATAGTATTTTCATGTTTATATAAGCAGAAACAGCAAATATCAGAATGTAAAAATCTAGTCAGAAAAAATATATTAAATATATAAAGTTCCCACATTTTTACTGTCAAGGTTTCCAACACATGATTTGTTTGACAATTATTATCTTTTTTCTGCCTTTTAAATAATAGAGCATGAAAAGTTAAGAAAAGGTGACACATTTAAATACACTATCTTTGTAACTCCTTAAATAGCTTCAGGCATTTCTTACTGCCTGAAGACACCTAACATATGAATGGTAAATTAAATTTTCCTTTGTCAAAGGCTGCCTTCAGGATTTTAAGTATTTTGGCTGTCTTAACACAATAAAAAATCCATTAAAATAAAAATGTTAATTCATATTATTTATTATGATGCTGAAGCAGGTCCCTAGCAATGTTGCCACAAAAATTAAGTGATTTACAAACAAAATAAAGCCTTCAGTCTAGTCAGTCCATGTACTCCTTCTTTGAGGTGGCAGACACCTTGTGAAGTTTAGCTAGTTTCCTCTGGTTTTGTGGCAATTTCAATGAACTTCAGCCCTACTTCCTGTGTGGAAATGATATGGAAACAAATACTTCAATCTCATGCTAATACATCAACGCTTAAAAAGTTATAATTTAGCCTTAAAAACTGGTATCCTTTCAAGATTTAGTATACCTGACACAAAAACAAGCTTGAGTTAAATATCCATGTAAATGGAAAATTATCAGTGTTTAAACAGGAATGTAAAAATTCTTAGGAAATTTCTTAGGAAATGGAACTGGTGTTACAGGTGATGATGAATGAAGAGTTTCAAAACAGCTCTGTTGCAATAATAAAAAATGGCATGTGAGAAAAAATATTGATTGCATTAAAATAGATGATATTAGAAACTTAATGTTAAGAAATTAAAAGCAGGAGTTGCACCTCAAGCTCCAAAACTCTGTTCTAATTTCAAAACTGGAAGCTGTTTAGCTAATACTCATACCTTCCCAGAAAGATGGAGCTTAACAAAGTAGACTTTAATATAACCATTCTATCCAGGCACAAATACCCCAAAGCAAACCCCAGCAGGCTGGTCATTTCTAGGAAGTGGTGTTTTCTTACAGCTCTAAAATACTGAAGTTCCCAACGGGTTCCCTGAGAGTTGGAGCAGGCCAAAGGAAGAATAAATCAGTATGTTTTGCCTTTTTTGTGATTTCTACAGTTCTAGCCCTGCTTAGTTATTACCACAAGAAAAAAAATATAGAAAAGAAGAAAAAAGTATCTCTCTTTTGAGGTCCTCTTAACAATTTCATAACTCTTTTAGTATTTGATTCCTTGCATGGACTCCAACAGCCAAAGGCAATACACGTTCAACCACTGGCCTTGCCAGTTTCATTTTTCTCATTACATGAGTTAAATGGCAACAAATGCTAGTGATAAAGAACAACAAGGGGAGTGAACCCTGAATTCAGGCCCAAGTAACCAGGTCCTCATGAGCAAGCACACCTTTCACCTGAAGTGCAGAGCCATGCCTTCTCCATGGGTTGTCCCAAAAGAACAGGTAACAGCACACGTGGCCACAGGTGAGAGGTAGGTGACCTTCCATGATATAACTCAAATGTACAAGAAATGTGTGGGGTTATCTCTTGGGAAATAAGAACAAGTACACTGAGAAATGTCCAGTGGGTGCACAGGTCAGCAGGCTGCTAGGACATACTAAAATGCTGGAGACAGTTCCAGAGGTGCCACTATAAGTCTGAACTTCCATTTGAGGTAGCCAACTACTGCAAGGTTTGGCTTGGATAAAATTTTAACCTCTATTCATTTCATCCTTCACTATCTAGCTCAATGCTAGCTTCCAAGTCTTCCAGGAAGTGCTTCTTTTGTTTTTTGGGGGGGGGGTTGGGGGTTTTTTTTGTTTGTTTGGGGTTTTTTAATATGATTTAAAAGAAGGGGAAAAAAAGTCAATTATAAATTTCAGTACTGAACTATGAATTCCAGTGTAGCTGAGAGTCATCCTAAGGAATGAAGTCTCAGCAGAGATTACCCGCCAGTTCTTTGTACAGTCACAGCAGCTCTATTGTACTCATATCTTGTCCATTATTTTGATTTTGATTAAAAGTTGTAAAAAACCTGTTGGGTTTCTATGAAGGGTAATAAGTTTTCCTAACCTTCGACTTATTTCTTCTCTTGTGCAAAAACATTTTGTGTGCTAAAATCTGGCAACAAGTTCTTAGTCATCCCTTGTCAGCAATCGGATTTTAAATGCTTTTTTTAGCACTTGAAGTATATGGTTAGAGTCCAATTTCCTACAAACTTTAAATACAAAAATAATTCCTTGGGGCTAAGCAAATTTGAAGAACCCTTTGCCAAAATATCCATCAATTATTTATAGTTACTGATAGAATGACCGTGTCAGAAAATCTCTTGCTTCCAGAAGACATCAAGTAAGTATATCATGGTTATTTTTTTTTTTTCTGACAATGAACCCATACTTATTTTGCCTAAAGCTAATTATGAACCCTTTTTTCTTTCTTTTTTTTTTGACAAGTCTTCTCAGCTATGTTAAGCAGAAGAGCTGGACACCTAAAATAGTTCTATAATACAATGTCTTTAAGACTGAAGCCACTGAATACCTTTACAATATTTCATCCTAACTGAGATTCCAATCATCACAATAATGCAAAACTTTTGAGAGATTTCCATCTTTATGCAGGGAGTTTCAAGATAGTGTTAACTTAATACTGTGGACAGCTGGTTCTATAATTCTATAGAAATTAGGAGCCTATAGGAGGTAATAACTTGAAAGCTTGTTACTGAAGCTTACCAGAGAAGGTAGGAACTGCCTCTGACCTACCGCAGTGGCTGAACTTTTTAAAGTAGTTTTGGAGTGTACTGAGCCGAATTCTGGTACTGTTTCCCTGGTTGGAGTCAAGAAAGCTGTGAAATATATAAAAGGAGGGCATTCACATGTACCTTTTCAGAACATAATAAATAATAAAAATGTCAGACCAAGTTTTACCCTTAATCTTGTGCTATAATACCATAGTCAGCAAGCGCACTTGGACACAGCTGAAGGAAAAATTTGAAGTTTAAAAGCTTAAGATGCTTTAATTTCACGTGTATAAAATATGTTAGGTGCCTTTGGAGAATGCATGGATGTTAGATACACCTTAATTCATGTAACTTGCACAGAGCATTTCCTTTATTGGTGAAAGTGCATTATTTTAATATAGAACAATGTTTTAAAGTATTATATGAGAACATGGATTCCCATCTAAGTAGTCTGTGAAGAATAAGGCAAAACAATTGTGATGTTGTCTAAAGACACTGCCTTCCCTACAAAAATGAAATTTACTGAAAAACCTCAAGTTTTCCTTAAAGGAATAAAACAAAAGAAAAGGAACAAATAGCGTAACAAAATGTCCTAAAGCATTATTGGTCTGTGTGGTCTATACTAGCTCTTGGATATTATTTTAGTAGAAGTTGTCTGGGTATTTCATATATGTGGTATGGATCTACACACTCATATGCATGCATCTATTTACTTTGCCTGTTTGCCTTTTTTTTTTTTTTTTCCTGTTAAACAGATCAGTACTTTGTCCACTTTCTATGACTACTGTAAGTGGATAAAACCACTCTGGGAAACAAACCTGAATATTTGCATAAATATGGGTATAAAGAACATGTGGCACCAAAACTGATTGACAACTGCATATAGAAGGCCGTAACTAGCTCATCTACATTTTGGTGCCACTGGGAAAGGATAAAATTAGTATTTATCATTCTTTCATTGCATTAATTTGAAAAAAACAAACTAGGTGAACCCATTTTTTCCATGCAGTATTTTTGTGTGCTTTCATACAATAAATAGCTGTTTCTTTTCCTCTTCATAATGATCAGGAGAATCATATATCATATATGAAAATTCCTTTGAAATTAAATTCCTTTTCTGTCAGAAAACAAACACTTTGCATAGAAGGAGGGTCAACTGGGCTTCCTTCAGCAGGCAAACTGCCTGGAAATTGTAGTTAATGTTCAGAAGTGAGAGATCTGGTAAATGTAATTGGAAGTCTAAACAAGGTGCACGCTCTCAACTTTAAAAGTTTATCCTCTTTGGAGTCCTCATTATCCTTATTATAATCCTTATTATTCTCTTAGGAGAAATTGCTTTACTCTACAATCTGACTACGCACTGTAGTGATAATTCTTATGCACTTGGCAAAAATTATATAATTAAAATACCTGTAAAATCTAGCATCATTTCACCTTTCATAGGGAAAATTAAGAGAAGCACAACCCATTTTGTAGTTCCCTTCTCAGAACTGCAGAGGTTTTGTGCACTGAGTAATATTGATTTGAGGTCATAATTACAAGTTGCCTTGCTTTGGTATATTTGAAACTGAAATGGTTGATTTTCATTGGGGTAGATGTTCCAAAATCACCAGCTACCTACCCAAACTCCAGGACAGTGGATTCCCAATGAATCTAATGGTTTCATTCAAAATACTCTGTATCAAAAATTTAGGTTTTGACTATACAAAATCATTTACAGATTAACTGCCAAAATTCACATGACGTTAATGCATTTCAGATATACTTACAAACTTTTGCATTTATTTTTCTTGAGGAGCCTTGTGATCAAATTTACCAACTCAACAACTGTAAGAAATCAAAGAGCTTTCCAGAGCTCTGGATGTTTGGGAAAGCAATTTGAAATGTGTAAAAGATTTGTGCCAGAATAATTTGTGTACTCAATGAGGAAATGCAAGCATTATATATCTTACAGGGCAATGGTATAGAGCCACAGGAACAGGGATTTCCTTCTAATCCTAGACAAATGTGGAAAACACTGTTGCATCTTCTTTGCTGTCTCTTTGCACTGTAATCATGTTCTGATGAAAACCTCCACCAGTGTCTCCCGACCATCTTGTCTACAGCCATTGGAAGCACTTCAGTCAGGCAGTAGAGCAAACACTTGTGCCTTAAGTATGACTACTAACAAAAAACCTGCAGGTTCAGCAAAACTAAGAAAATAAAAATTACTATACCAATGTCTATATTCAAGACTAGGTAAGCAACTGATGGATAAAAAAATCTTTCACACACTCTCAGTCACAGCATAGCTGAGATTGGAAGGGACAGCTGGAGATGATATATTCCAATTCTGTTGTGAAAGCAGGAGCAAGTAGAACAGAGCTCCTGCTCAGAGCTGCATCCAGTCAGGTTTTAGATATCTCCAAAACGGAGACTTCACAACCTCTCTGGCCAATCTGTTACAGGGTTTGATCAACCTCACCAAAAAAGATTTTCTTATATTCAATTCTGCTGGCTTTCACTCCACCTCACTGTCTATGGTGCCTCAGAGTCTACTACAACTTGTACGAGACACAACACTTATTTTCCACTATCAATTTGAAATGAGGAGGAAGTTACGGGAGCCAAGTCACAAACCTTACTGAAGTCAAGGTAAAAAACCTCCACTGCCCTTCCTTCATCTGCCAAGCCAATCATATCTTCAGAGAGGGCAATGAGATGAATTGATTTCCACTTCATAATCCATGCTCATGGCTTGCAATTGCCTTCTTGTCCCTGGGATATTTCAAAATTATTATCTTGGTTCATGACTTTTGATATTTAATGCTGTATTATGAAAGATACTAAACACTATGATTACCAGATAGTACAAAAACATTTTTTCTCTGAAGACTAATTAGCAAAACATTGAGATATGTAACTGGCCAGAAAAAAATAATTTACTATATAGACTGTCACGGTGCACACCCCTTTGCTTGCCTGGCTAGCCCCGGGCACACCGGCAACACAGGAAAGGTATGGCCCAGACTTCGGAAAGACCTGGCCAATCCTGTAAATTCTTGGCCCCCATCCGGATGCAGAGCGGCCATGGTGAGGAAAGAAGAGAGGACTCTCCAAGGGGACATCTTCAGAGATTTATTGGGTAAACTCACACACAGCTCCTCAGCCTGTGTCCCTGAGAAAGCGAGGGACACTGGGCTACAGCAGCTTTTATNTCTGAGGGGAAAACAACTTTGATGGATGGGGAAAACCAACCAGAGGGTGGGAAAAGACATAGGGGAGAGTGGAATGAACCAAGGGGAAAACTGGGGTACATGAAACTGTAAAAATACAAAGAACCGAATTACAAAGGCAGGATACCAACTGAAAAAGCACCACCACAATAGACTGCTTTTCTAGTGGAAATCCAGTGGTTAAAGTTATATTGCCTCCAATAGTTATAAGTGTGATATATACATCTTATGAAATTGGATCATTCAGAAAGATCTGTAAAGCACATTACACAGAGTAGAGAAGTAGATGATAAGAAAGCATCTATTTATTGACCCAAAGCTCGAACTTGCAGGATTTGTCACTTCTATTTGCTGAGATTATGTTGTATAATATATTCTCTTTCAGAGTAAAATGGTTAAAAAAATTGTCACTTGTAGTGGAATGGGGTTTCAGAAAATTTATGAAAACTGACTGTAATTGTATTGTTTTATGTCTATGGAATTGTGCTCCAGTTCTGCTACCCTTATTAGTTAAGTGCCAACTTTGTCAAAACTATCACTGCCATCAGCAACATTGAATCCAGAATGTGTTTGAGAAGTATCCAAATATTTAGAGCTACAGATGGTTTTTTGATAGTTTTATATTCTAGTTAAAGTACAAGATTTGGCAGTAAAGCGATACACAGTATGGATGAGATATTAAACGTTGCAAAGTTTGCTGCATATTCAGTAGATAATTTTCATTCAAAGTGTTCCAAATATTGCATTAAATGAGCCAAATTCACTCTTTCATTTTTTTCCTCAAACCTCCCATAAAAGTCAGTGGAACACACATGCAATCATCAGACAAGACAATTTTGGCCTACAGAACTTTTTGTGGTAGCTACAATAGCTTGAATGACCATTCAGGGTGTATATGGGAATTTTGTCTGGTTGTTCTGCCTAGCTGATGGATTCATGGACTAATCTCCTTCTCTTGCTACAGTGCCAGAAGTACAAAGCACTGAAGAATGATAAGATAGTCAGAGTATAGCTTATGACAAAGAAAGTCATAACAAACAAAAATAATGCTAACTATTAGAATATTATCTGTAAAGGTAAGAATTTTCTTGAAAGGAAAAATTTATAAATAGTTTACTGAGATGAACATTAATACTTTGAAGCATAGAGCATAAACAAAAGATTTTGTATTCTTCATATAACTGGGCACAGAATATCCATAGAATAGCTTTCTTAGTTGCAAATGCTTTCTCAAAACCACACATGGTAGATTAATAGTCTTTCAGTTAAAGGAAAACTTGTGAATTCAATTTTAAGACTTCCATGTTTGTTGCACAATCCACCAAGACAGGACTCATTTAAAAGTAAAACACAGGAAGAAAATCTTTCAGCTTCCCAGAGTACAAATATTAAGTCAATACATGACCATTAAATAATTATCTTTCTTTAGAACAGAAGGGTATTTCAATATTTTCCACATAACTGAAGTTTATTTCAATTACCTAAACATTTTCCAGGAACTCTACTAAATTACATTGAGAAAATTGTTTTATGTCCAGATGTCAGCTGTATTAGTACATAATAGAAAACAAGAAAGAATAAATTAAGTTATGGATGTTTCTTCCATCTAAATTCCAAAAAAATCATAAGTATTGAAAGAAGAAAGATAATAAGAAAAAATAATGTGCTGTAGAAAGGGTAGGAAGTAAAGACTTTGCCACCATACAAAATTCTGTTTCACCTCAAAAGGATGAGAAAAGTCTCTATTCCTAGGATGTTTACCAAGTTCTTACACCAAAGGAAATATGTATTCCTGAAAAAGATAATATGAGGAATGTTAGTAAATAATTTCATTGTAATGTCACTTACATACGTTTCCTGCATTATGATAAAATCATAAGTTTTAGTATGAACATATTTTTGTCCTGACTATAAACTTCACTCATTCTCTGAACCAGTCACCAAAGATAGAATGCTTTTTATGTGTTTTGTAAATAGGTTTCATCTTTATCTCCTTCCTGTAAAAAGCCTCCCTGTGTAGTGTGTAAACACTCCTTTTGCTGTATGGAAATTAATTTAGGACACAATGACAGCCTTGATGCAACGAGCTACCTTTTTGTAGGATTGCACTCCAAAATAAAACAGATCTGGATTAAGTGAAAATACAGAACAGGGTGCAAACAGGACCTTGAGGTATTGTATCAACAGTAAAGAAAAGAGAACAATCTTCTAAAGAACTATTATCTTAATTTTGGGGGTTACATTTTCAGAAAGACTGAACATTCTAAAAGCTTTTAGTGCATTTTAGGTGTTTATTTAAAGATATAAAGAGTTTCCAAAGAGTTTATTTTTTCAAATCAATTGTTTAATTTACTTTAGCATAGTCAAGTATACAAAGAAACTAAAATCAAATCACAGAATTTTAGGTTCAGTAAAGCAGAGGTCAATAGAGAATATCTAGTAGCAGTTTGTTTTAATACAGTAACAACATTAATCCATAATGGTAATAATGAACAATGCCAAAGTATTCTGAATTAAAAAACATCAAATTCTCTATTCAGAGTAGAAAATTCAGATGGTAGGTGTTATTTATGTTATATTCTAAAATTAAATGTTTTTTAATGATGGCAATTTCTATTGGCTTACAGGATATTCTAATAATGTAAAGCAAGATTAATACTGTGGAAAGCTGAAGAACGTTCACATAAATTTAGGTTGTTCAAGGTGCTTGTTTCACAGTTTTTCCCTATCTCCTTATTGACACCTGAAGGAGCAGCACTGCATTTCCAATACTTAGAAAGAACTCACCAATATTCCACTGCTGTGTTTGCACTTACTGTCAAACACTGTCCAGAAAAAAGATGTTTATGGTGTATGTTTTTTCATGTAAGGAAGCACTCTGGACAAGAAGGGAGAAAAACTGTCAGCAGAGAAATAAAGTCATAGATCGTTTGTTATTTAATTAATGTTACATTGATTCAGGTGGTCAAAAATAATCAGTGAAAGCCACATTTTTAGATTTTGAAGAGGAGGTGTTATTAGTGTCATCACCAAAACCACAAAGGTTAATACATGTACAGAAATTACTGATTGTATTAGGTATGTCCATGCAGACAGCAGAAGTGCTCTCAAGAGGTCTAGCTTCAATATGGAAAAGAGTTTAGTTTTTACCTACCTAAGTTTCTGGGGTGGAAGCTAACAGAGAGTGAACCATAGTGAAAATATGTTGTATGGCATAACTGTTACAACTCCAAAGCAAAATTAATTAATTTTCTTGATTTTACTCATAAGGAAGGATGATTAAAGTATGAGTTTATTTTTGGCATTAAGATATCTCGCTTTCATAAGTGACGGTATTTTTGTCTTCCTCTGAACTGGAATCTTAGATGAGCTAAGTTTTAAAATTTTCTAAAGATTTTGATCTGAATGAGGCAATGAATTTCGAGAACTTCTGAACTCTCTGGGAGCTGAAAACCAGAAAGTCTATCTTGAAAAGAAGAAAAGTCTTTTATCCTATGAGGAAAAATTGTGTCTGTCCACATTTGGGAGGACAGTATATAAGAGTGATGAACCTCAAAGGGCATTTGGCCACAGTCAGTCTGGCTTAGGAAGTCACTCTGGCTTTATTTGTACTTAACTTCTCAGAGAGGGAAGTTCAACAGCCCAAAATATGATTGTGATTGTGATTGTTATTGTGATTATGATTATGAATTGTTGTTGTTATTACTATTCTTATTACTGTTATCATCACCATTATTTTAATTTGCACATATAAAGCCAATGCCTACAGCAAACCAAAGTGCTACAGGCAGCAGTCCTAAAGATGAGTTAAGCAATGTCAGAGAATATTCCAACCTCTGAAACTTGACTGTCATGACTGTTAAACTGCTAAAATAGCTCCTAACACAGTTTCAGCCTGTACCAGGTTTTGACACACACAGTTCTCAGGCACAGCTCAAGGGTTAGCATGGGTCATGTACAACTACTCCCAGAAAGCAGTTTCATGTGTTACAGGGAAGAGACCTTTATGACATGGAGGTTTTCCTGTCAGTGATGACTGACATCATGGCCACTTTACAGACTCTGACACATGCAATTTGCTAATTAAAACACAGCTAAACTTGTCCTTCTACTTGGTAAGTTTCTGAGGATGGTGAAATTTGTATAATTGCTTTATAACACAGCTTTACTTGTAAGTTTGAAAGACAGAACCTTTTAGCAGGAAATCAGTAGTATTAAAAAAATTTATTTTGAGACAGATGAAAGTTTTTTGTTCTTGTTCAATCCAGGGTTAACTTCATTCAATATTGGGAAGTGATGCATGTCACATGAAAACGTCCTTGATCACTGTAACTGGAATGAATGGTATTCTTCATACACACCCCCCAACCCCCATAAGCCCCTTGGGTTTTGTCAGGCCAGGAGATTGAATAGTTAACTAAAAAGTAAGTTACATTGTTTATAGAGCCTCTCATTCCTTTCATTCCAGGTATTTCCTAAAGTAAATGATTTATTTTTCTTCATGGAAATTAGTGACTTCTGTCAGTTTAGATCTGTTTAGAGTCCTTTAGAGCACTTAGGAAAGAATACAAAGAAATAACCCAAACCCAGAAATTATTAGACAATGATAGATTAATGTAGGATTTGGATAATTATGGAGAATAAAATTCACTGTCAACTGGTACACATCCGTACTGACTTCCTGAAGACAAGGAAGGTGTTTGAAGTGATGCAGTTCAAACCAGGAGTTCAACTGGCTGGCAGTCCAATGCTGTGCAAACGTTACCATACGAGACCCAGGATGGGACACCTGAGTCTTTGTCCTGTCAGAGAGAGTAAAGGTTTAACACACAGTAAAGGCCATGCCTCGGGGCAAGATGCTTCCATGGATTTTACACACAGAGAATGATTATAGATCATTTCACTTGGTTTTTATTGGAATGTGTTTTGATGTTTATTGTATTTTGGTGTTTATACATTGATTAGGCTTTCAGAGCAATGACGTAAGTAGTTGCAAGAAAATACATGCACTTGTGTATCATTTTTAATAGATATGTTTTACCTCACTTTTTAAATAGCAAACCAAACAAAGTATATTCTGGAGCTTAAGACATACCACAGAGAAAATCATATACAACACTCTATTGGAGAGCTATTTTTCTTTTTTTTGTGGCCTTCATTATACCTAAAAAATATGTTAGATGAATTGGGGGGGGGGGGGGATTGCCCAAATCTTTA
>VWYP01002277.1:0-14250 GCA_013400435.1 Pycnonotus jocosus | reverse complement strand
CAGGCATACACAAGCATGAGCAAACTCCATCCTGAACCCATTTATTTTCCAATTTTTTTCACATTCTCACACCCATACATAGCCCCACAGAGACTGGTTTCTCCAGACTTGCCATCAGCTCAATTTATTTTAATCAAAAGAATGGAAAAGGAAATTGGCATGAATAGTAACATAATTCTAACGACTTTACAAATACATTAACATGGAAATTCTGTCTATCTACGCCCCTTATAACTTCCATTCAGTATCATCCTTCGCAGTAAATAATAAAAGAATTAATAATTGTTTACTACTTTGAAAACTATTGCCAATAGATACAAAAGTTGATAGATTATTAAATCAATATACTTACAGGAATCATGGTGAACTCCTTTGGTTTTAGTGAGAATGTAAAATAACATGTAATTTCATTGTAATTTTCACATACATTGGAATTTCCCAGCATACTGCTTTACTTCAGAGAAAGAAAACAGAAGGAAAAGGAAGGGAAGGCAAGGCAAGGCAAGGCAAGGCAAGGCAAGGCAAGGCAAGGGTCTATACATCAAGGTCCCTCCAAGCATAGTGGTTGATAAACATGTGAAAAATAAGCAAATAGTAGTGAAATGCTATATGGAACTGCTGCAGTTTTAAACTTATTTGATACTCATTTTTGGCCAGACAGGATTATGAATATACTGGTAAAGAAATCTGGGGAAATGTCTAGTACATCACATCGTCAATCTAAACCTAAACAAAACCCATAACACCGCCCTGAAACAAAGATGAGAAAAATAAAGCAAAACAAAACAAAAATATATGAGCTATAAGAAAAGTGTTGGAGTGGACATTTCTGTTTTGAAACGGAGCAAGCAAGGAAAACAGAAATATTCAGACTCTTCAGAAGGCAAAAGCAGAAATATCTAAAGAAGAGGTGGGAAAAAAAGACATACAAATTTGAAAACTGATTCCTATGTAAACAAAAAGATTACATCTATTTACTACAGAAAAGGCATAAAGGAGAAGGTAGAAAAATCTGTAGTGAGTTCCTCAAAACCAAGGACTGTAGGATGATAAAATGTGCTTTCTCCTTGTATTAGAAAATGTCTTTCTTTTTAAGAAAAAGAGCCATTTTATTTCCCCATTTAATGTTATTTCATGACTTTGAAAGCAATCATGTTTTAACACTCACTGAAATCAGCTTTTTCTTTTAATCTTTAAATGGAAGCTTCATTTCTGTCTGCTTATGGTACATTTGCCTCATTTTTCTTCATTACAGATAGCATGACTACACTTAATGGAAAATGAAGTTTTGTGTGCATACATTGTTATCAACACAGTATATAAATTTATTGGGTGCCACAGACAGAGAATATTGCTGGACTCTTTTCCATTTTCCATCATTTCAGCTTAGTACCCCTGTATTTTCAGCAGTGGTGTATACACAAAAGAATTAATATTTTTTTCATTGCAGAGAAGCATTAGATCCAACACAAAACTGACCTTTATAGTTAATGGCGTTTAAAAATTATTCAGATACTTCAGCTTCTCAGTGAATTTGACTTGTTTTATGATTTCTATCCTTTCAAAATTCTCAGTACAAATGATTCTACAGCAATTTTCCTTAAACACTCAACATTTGCAGCCAAGAATAAGTGAAACAATTCAGATTTTTCATATTTTAAAAACTTTAGCACTAATAAAATTCATTTTTATCAGTGATGTACCCCACATGACTCATATCATAACAGATATCAGTTTACACTGGAAATTTATTCAAATCTATTTACAGACCCTTGCTATAGTGTTTGATAAACAGATTTGAATTAGAATGGAATACAAACTTTCACAACATGCACATTATCAGCCAATATTTAGTATTGGCAATATTAGCATTACTGCCAATATTTAAGAGCAATAATTAGCAATAATTAGCAATATTTAAGTGATACTATACCTACAGGATCCATTGAGTTTTTCTACAGAAGTATGAAATAAGGAAAACAATGTTATCCATAAGTATAAAAAATCCAAAATACACAAAAACAAAACAAAAAACAAAACCCACCCAAAACACAAATATCTGACTACATTATGTATTTAATAAAATAGGATAAATCTGAGGGATTTGTCATTTGTATGTATTAAAATTAAAGGTGGATCCCACAACTTCAGAATTATTAATTAAAAACATGAAGCACCATCTGTTTCTTATCGTTTATAGGCAGCAAAGACGTGTGCACTGTGTTACATGTGGAAAGAGTTTCCATGAGCTCGTTTTGCTTCTGCAGAATCTGTGCCACCCCAAAATCCATTGCTCCACAATGTCTGAGCAATATCAGTACAGTAAAACTGGTGTTTTAAGGGAACCTGCCTGACTATAAATTAGGGTTTCCTTCCCATAGTATTATCCCAGACAAAAAGAATATTCTTCTTACATTTCTTCTAAGCAGACTTTAAGTCTACACACATTGGAATAAAAGAAAGTAACCTATTCACTTATCTTCAAAAGCAATTGGGCATGAAAGAATGGATAATACGAATTTTGGACTCTGCTCACAATTATAGAGCCAATAAGAAGGAGATGGAATGATACTCAACAGGAAGGAGATGGAGTGATGCTTGTTTATTCATTTTATAATAAAGCAATAAATGACTGCCTATTTGGAGGCAACAGACGAGGGAGTTAAAAGGAGAGTGCATTTGGGAACCCCAAGTACTTCAAATAATGTTATGCCTTTGGATGGCACCTGAACTGCTACTCAAGGCTTTCAGTACCATCATCTGTAAGTCATTTTTATGCACACACTACCCTAGCCTTACAGATAGACTTAGCACAGAGACACTGGTATTTCACTCTTGTAACGAAGCAATTTACCTCACAAATACTGCTGATTATTACACATTGCATCTCAAGACAGACAAGATGTTCTTTGGCAGTTCTCTTTTGCAGCAAAACTTCTAAATATACTCTGTCTGACTGTAACTTTTATTTTCTCTTTTCAAATCACTTTAATATTCTTGACTTTTGTCCAAACTTCAATAGCTGTGGGGATTATTTCCATGTTTGCATTACAAATGCAGGAGTAACTATAAAACAGCTCTCTGTTTGTTACATCTGGCTTCATTCATTTGACACTTAATCCTGAAACCTGTCTTGCAAAGCTATTTTATTCTTGTAATATTGGGGAGGGGGGAAAAAGCGAGTTTATTTTTTATTGTTAATTATTCATTTAATTTGATATTATTTTAGAATACATTTTGAGGCACTAAATAGATACTTTATTTTCCATCTTTATGATGAGAAAAATATCCACTATGAAATTTGATTCTGACTGCAAGAAAATAACAAAGGGTTACCGCTGCTATAAATTTCATCCTGGGTTTGCTACTATTGCCTGCATAACTATGGAACATTATATATATTTGCAATCAGAATTTTTCTGATTCTCAGAAGGTGAATGAAAAGTCAGAAGATTCTTAAGTCTTAAAGAAAACACTTTATTATTTACTCTGGATTTAGATATAGAGAGAGATCCCTAACCATTCCAGATATGGTTTAACAAATAGATTCTGTCAATAGTTTCTACATGGAAAAATGGATGTTTCTACATGGAGAAATATTCATGAAGCAACAATTAAAAGAGAAGCAATGTTATTATAGACACAACAAGTCAATAATTAATATAAATCCTTTTGCAGGATTTGTTTGCATGCTGTCTGTGTTTTTGTAGTCTCTTTTAGTAAGTGCACCTAGTTATATTTAGCAGCTTTTTGAATGTCACTGCTAAGTATATATGTATAATTATTGCAAATATCCATCAAATCAATTAATTTTCAGATTTTTATAGTCTAAGCTTAGTCATCAAAAAATTTGCCACATAGTTACTCATTCAAACTTCCAAAGAAACAATACAGAAATACGGCAGCAAATCTCTTTTTGATATTTCTAATGAAATTTTGATAAATTAACAAAATAGTTGACTAAAATCTGCAATATATTCTTTTTAACCAAAGGCACAATGAAGAAACACGAAGATATTCTCAACTTATTTTCATCAGATGTTGATTAAGTTTTACACATATGAATGTGCAATCACATTTGAATCCTCAAACTCTTTCTGGGTAGGCAGGCACCCTCAGGAGGGTTAAAGAGGGGCACTCCAGACAATCCCGGCTGCCCATACAAAACTTAAAGGAAGATTAAAGTTGGTAATTATTTTGCTCTTAGTATCTACGTAAAGTTTTTAAGAGCTATAGAAGAAAGTGAAGATTATGAAAGAGTTCTACCCTAAGATTTCATCTTTCTTTAGACCCATCTTTTGATGTGGGGTTCATCATTCATGTTTCCCCAAAACTGTAAATGTATTGTACCTCACTCTGTGTATTGAATGCACAGCCTCTCATAAGAGACAGTAGCCATTTTACAGGTAAGTGATCTAGTGAGGTCTGCTTTAAACATTTAGAATTTCACTCTTCCAAATCTCTTCTGTTCTTTAGGAATCTTATATCCTATAATTTGCAGCATTTCTACTTTACTTTTTTCCAGTTATGTCTACTTAAGAGGCTCAGGCATTCATATGATGTGGTGATTTTTCTTCATTGCCCAGCACAAACCCCAGGTCCCAGATTAAATATTCTCTGTTTATTCCCATTTTTTCTTTTATTTCCATTCCAATTCTATGTCTATTCCCCATCTGTATTCTTCAACTCCTGCAAAATGACATAATGGCACAAAACTTGATCTGCAACTAACTCACAGGACCCATATTTTTATAACCGTGTCCAATGGCAAGTGCAAAAAACATTTTGTAAAACCATTTTAGGGAAGAGTCCATTGTCTTGAAAGTAAATAAGTCACTTTCCTTTGTCAGCTGTCAGATAAGATATAATAACCTGAGTCTTTAACTGTTTTTAGTGAGCATGCTTAAAAAACTGACTATTTCTGTGGAAAAGTAATCCTGACTAGGAAATTGCATTATACCAGCAGATAGTTAATTCATCTGGAGTTCTCACTGACAATCTTCAGAGCAGGACCCTCTCATCTGAAAAACACAGCTACTTGAATGCAATAACTCATCTACTATATTAAATAAAGTTGAACAACAAATATAAAAACTAAGTCTGTGAAGGTGTTTTGCATTCTTAAATTAGTCACATCATTTGAAAATGGTACCCAAAAGTTTCCATTTAACTTTCAAAAAGGGCATACTGCATTGTAGATGTCACCTTAATTTTTTTTCCTTCACTTTTAATAAAGAAATCATTCCCAGGAAGGCATTCTGAAATTAGGTGCTTGTTTTGGCAGAAGAAAGCCAGGGAAAAAAGGCAGTAAAATTGCTACTGATATTTGTATGGATTATGTCATCTGCAACATCCCTATGTATATTTTCGTATATATAGGGACATTAAAGTAAATCTAAAATCTCTGCATATACTTTATCATCATGTACCATACAACAAGGGAAATTTAATTTGAGCTCATTAAATTAATGACATGTCCCTCATAAAATTTCAGACAAAATGCTGGCAGTAATCTATACAAATTTTTTTTTTCCTCACTACAGAGGCAGCTCTGTGTCACCCAACCATATCATTCATTTTAACCCAAATTCATTGAAGGAAATTGACTGGTTTTTTGCAATACACCTGAAAGAGTGGGCCATTTGGTGATTTTAAAAAGTAAGTGAAAGCTTCTTCAGTTCATAAGATAATTCTTTTATTATTTCATTGCAGTTACTTCATAAGTATAATGATAAACAGAAGGTCTTGCTATTTTTCTATCCAGAATAACTTATAAAAAAAATATTATTTCCCTTGTGGTTTTGCTGCACCAGATGTTTTTTTTCTCTAGGAATCTTTTTAGCAGGCTAAAACATTGACTGGCTACCTTACTCAGAGATAGCTCAGATATGCTATTACTGCACAGCTCTTCAGAGTTCTTTATGGTACAGTTCCAGTGATTGTAAGCATGGTTGTAGATTTTAATTTTTTAGATGGTGGTAGATTTTTTACTCATTTTGCCACTGTCTGCTAGAATAATGTTGTAGTTTCTTTCCAACTCCTTGCAAAGAAATAAGGCCTTCAAGCACAATCCAGATTTTTAGTTTAAAATAATTAATAGCAATTATTAAGTCTAAGCAGAGGAAGGAATTGGCAGAAATGTTTAAGGATTTTCATTGGATCATGTATTCAGTCTTTTTAGAGTTCATATATGAAGATCTAATACCTTACGGTTTTAATCAGGTTTTGTTCAAATGCACACTAATAATAACTTTTTGCAAAGAGTTTGTATGCATGTTATTTCTTTCTTCATAGAATCCTGATACTGCCAGACAACTTTTATCATCAGAATTTGACTGGTTGTATAATGGTCGAGCATCCTCTGAAATCCATAATCCAGTGGATGCTTATACTGGATGAAAGCATGTAATGCACTATCATTAACATATACATTCACATATATTGTAAGATGTATGCAGAAATATAGAGCAATAGAGGACTGCATTTTAATGCTGTGTGAATTTAAAATAAAATGTCACCACCTCACAACCAAAGCAGCTTTTACAATACACTGGTCTTTGACAAGGTCCAATTTTTCAACTCAATTAGGTACAAAAACCAAGTGTTGAAATAGCTGAATTTCCCCAAGGAGCAGTAATTTTAATTTTTGCTCAGCTCCACTTAATGTTACCTCAGTAACCTTCCTTTTGCCTGTTAGACAGGTTTGTCTACATTACCAGTGGGAAACCATCCTCATTTATGAGGTGGGAAAGCAACCTCTGCAGAGCCATTACTTCCCCTTTCTATAATGGTGTGAAGAGAGTAGACTGAGCCTTGATATTATTTTTTTCCCCAAGAATGAAACTGCACTAACACAGTGGCACCTGGCCATATAATTGCATGAAGTATAGAGCTGTTGTATTAGTCTATTCCACCCAGAGGTGATGGCAGAAGGTAGATTGTGGCTGAGTTACAATCTGCATCCAGGCCACTGCAAAAAATCATCTGCTCTTTGCTCTATGTGCCATTGGCAAAGTATTTCTGCAAAGTCACAGTTTATCTATTATCCATAGCCACTGCAAAGATTTGGTCTAGCAATTTATCACCTGAGTAATTGTTTGATTAGAATAATAGTGTCATTAATGTCAGCAAAATAATCATTGTACTCTCAGACTGAAAATAATTTTTTTTTTGAAATGTGATCTGTCTACAGAGAAAATCAAATACAAATAATCTGAAATTCCAGCAAATTTCAGATCTACTGTATAACCATGTACCATTTTTAACAATAATTTTTAGTTTCTTAGAAAATCTACAGATATTATTTATTTTTTCTTGCCTGAAGAAAAGGATTTTAGGAGAAATGAAATTATTTTCTAGAGATGCACTTTAGCATTCATTGACCTGATGTCTGCAGAGCAAGCAAGCCAATACATTTGTATTGCACATTTCTATATCATATCATTTAACATCTCCCGTGTTCAAGCTGAAAATTAGGAGGAAATAGCTTTTTGATACTCACCATATGTTGCCTTTAAGGGGAAATCTAAGACATCAGCTCATGAACATAAGGGTGTTTTCATCTCTGTGAAATTCCACTGAAGTTAGCAGGACTGTCCCAGGACAGTTCTGCTGCTCAAATTATAGGCCCTGTATTCCAGTCCCAACATGCCTCTTTATTACCTGTATGTATACATATGTAGTATTGAAATATAATTACCTAAGACATTACAATACCTTTCTAACCAAATTCAATTTAATAAAAGTTTTACATTCACAAAAAAAGTTTGGCTAATCCACCCAGCTAATGGTGTTTTAAAATTATTTGTTAACCTATAAATGGATCAAAATTCATCTTCCTTTACCATACTAACTTAGTGAAGAGGCTCATATGCCAAGCATGATTAGGTACAACCACATGTAAGTTCATAAAACAATCATCATTGTTCTTTCTCTGCTTTCTAGGAGAAAGAAGAATCTTACAGCAAACTGAGCACACCATTTAATGACAACCAAAAAACTGAACTTCTAACTGGTATTCCTAGCTACAGATACAAGAGTTAATGACAATAGTCTTTGCACTATGATTCAGTGCTTTCAGGCACCCAAGGTTCATTGTTATTTCAGGCAAATCTCTGTGATCAATGGTTTGTGACATGGTAATGTCATATTAAGATCAGAATAATTATGCCTTTTAGGAAATGACATAAGAAAGAACAATGGAAAGAATTTTTACCATGGATTATTGTATTTATTGAGAAAGGATTCCCATGGATTGGCATAAGTGTAACAGAAGATTGAATCCAGTCAATTTTAATTATTACTTAATTTCCACCAAAACTATTGTAATCTATATAATCAAACTTATTTATGGTTTAATGTTTTCCTGTGTATTAATAAGTTACAAATGGAGCTTGCTGACTTTCACAGTTAGGGCACACATCTTCAGGAAAAGTGCTCAGAAAAGTGGAGTAACTTCAACATTCTTCTCTTGCCCCACTCACTATTTGTCTCACTGGCACACCTGAGTGTGTGTGAGAAGCACCGAGCTTCACACCGAGCACAAAAGAAGCACTTCTGCGTGCACAGTTTTGCTGGCAAAGGTGAACTTGGTGTTCTCTATATCCCTTGCATGGAAAACATACAAATGAGCCAGAAGACATCATTTGGTGCTAGAAAAAGCAGGACAGGCTGTGGGGTATGCAGTTTTCTTGCTGGGAACACAGAGAACACAAAACAAGAAAAGTGTTTATTTACCTTGTGTCCCTGTGATTCATGTAATAGGAGCCTCATTTAGTTTTGTTTTTCTAGAAAAGAATCTGCTTTGATATCTTGATGCAGCCCACCAAAAATTTTGTTGGGAACAGATTGATTAACAACACTTTGGTGTGTCGGGCTCATTATCCACTGGAATTGAGATGGCAAATGGCATCCAATGGTAAATAAGAGTATTGTAAACCCCCTGAAGAATATCCTGAAATTTTAAAGACATGAAAACTATATTTTGTTGAAAACAGGTCTACACAGTAAGAAGAGAATTCAAGTACTTTCTGAAAAAGAAAAGGAAAAAGAAAAGAAAAAAGCAAAGACACTGGAAAGTGCTCAATATATCAAGTTGAGCATTGCATACAGCTTTACAGGTTCAGTGTCCAGAAGATGAATGGGTAGAAATGTATTCCAGGGATTAGGCAAACAATCCAGTCTGCCTAGAAAAAGAAAAGTAACTGTATTGATCTTGCACATAATAGAAGCTTGATTTTTCTTTAGACCCTTGAAAATGGGATACTGTCAGTTCACACTAATGTAAGCAGAACCAGCTGCTGATATAGCCCTCATTAGAGGCAGTAACTTCACATAATTTCCATTTATGCTTTGAAATAAAAGTTGAATGGAATTGAGGAAATTTTAATCTTGTGAAATTTTAGATGTTTTGGTTAAGAAAAGTGTTTATTTACCTTGTGTCCCTGTGATTCATGTAATAGGAGCCTCATTTAGTTTTGTTTTTCTAGAAAAGAATCTGCTTTGATATCTTGATGCAGCCCACCGAAAAAGATTTCTCTTTTTACATGGAGCTCCAGTTCACCTTTTTGAGCAAGTATAGCAATGCATCAATTTGCTACAAAGTGTATTTATTTCAGAAAAGATATTTGTATTTTTAACGTTCTGGTTCTTCAGATCCTTTTGCAGTGTCATGTCATGGCATATCAAGTGTGCCATGTTATTTATCCCAGTTTATCTTTCATTAAATACAGGTGATTTTCTTTTATTTCAAACCTAACTTGGACTTTCTCATTTACATTATTGATAGTGCATTATAATTTTCATGCAGAAGTTGTCTGAATCTGGCTAGTAATTTAGTAAATAAAGAGAAAAAAAATCTGTATAATTTGATGTATCTGATCTACTTTAGAGCAGATGGATGAGATGAATCAGCCCTGAAAACATAAATCTGACTCTCTGAAATGTACCTCCTTAGATTTTAGACAGTTCAGTAAAGCAAGTTATAGTTTTCCCATGATGCTCAGTCACATATTGAATCCACTATACTTGGCCTAAATCTAAAATTAGGAAAGTGTAAACTACATGCAAGAACTCTACTATCTTGAAAGAATCAGGCTATTATCTATACCTACATAAAAATTCATTATTATAATATGTAATTTAATGATTTTATAATCATTTCTTTAGCTGTCTTTGTCACTGAAGTATTTCTTTGTATATGTGTCCTATAAACAGTAATAACATTTTAAATTGTTTATCATTCCCAAATAGTCACACATTAGTGAACCATTAAATGCAGTAAGAACATCAGATTTTTAACCATCGTGTAAATTCTATGGAGCCTGTCAAGATACTGACAACTATTAATACGAAAGAAAAAAAACTTAAAATAATGACTTTCCTATAATAGGGGGGGGAAAAAAAAGAAAGGAACTCACAACAACTGCTAATTAGACACAGACAAAAAATAAAATACCCATGGGCAAGAACAAAAGAAATTTGCTAGTGTGAAAAATTCATTCATTCCAAGGAATTAGTTGCTTCCTCTATGTGTTTCTAAAGAGAACTCCACCATAAAGGCTTTCTCCTGAAAAAATGTTTTTCTGTGTAGTTAGATAACCCTTACAATGCAGAATGATGCACATTTATGACAGGTATAGACAAACACTAGCTTGAAGATTACAGTGAAATGATTCCATTCATCTCCATGGAGTGTTAAATGGGAAGCCTAATTAGCTGGATCTGCTCACCATTTTCCTGTTAATCACTCTCCTTTAAATATACAGCTAAAGCTATCTATTTTGGTTAAATGGTATTGTTAAGCTTACAGCCTGGAGAGTTACTGAAGCCATAAAGCCAAAGGAGCACTCAGGGTGCAGAAACTCAGCCTTTGAATGTGCTTCTTTTTTTGTGAAGTTAATATTTTTACTTAGTTGGTTTTTTAACTGTATTTTTTTTTCCAAGAGTGAGACATTAATTCATTAAAGAAACTGTATCAAACTCTGATCTACTTAGTAAATACTGTCCAAGGTTTTTAAGCCACCCAATCTGTGAGCATATTGAGGTTTAAACAGATGGTGACTCTCTGCTGCTACATTTTTCGATATATTTACCACAGTTAAGTGGCTAATATACGGGGTTTTACTCTTTTTTTCCAAATACTACCTCCCTAATCAGCATGGAAAGAAAACTGGAGTGAAAATGAAGGGCAAACTCAGAATGAGTTGGAGAATAAAAACACAAAGCAAGCCTAAGTTTAAATCCTGAGACTACAAACTACATATGTTCACCACATGGGCAGGAGACAGGATTCTAGTGGGTGTGAAAGCTATTCTGTATCCTTAATATAGACTTTCATACACTTCCTTTGAGCATCTGCTAACGTTTTGCATTTTGAAGTGGAAGTTTTAAAGATACTGACCAGGTGGCAGCAATATCTTAAAAGCTGTGGAACGGAGATGAATTAATAGGTAGATGGAAATTGGCATAACAGGAGATCTGAGACACCTATGCATTCTTTACACTGGTAGGCAGTAGGTGTCTGAGTAAAAAAGAAAAAATGGCCTTGAAAACATCCTTAATTCAGTATGATTTTCAGTGTGCTGATGATTGTGACAAGGGATATGGACCATGGCACCTCAAAGACAGACATGCAAGATGGACAAAAATAAAACTGTGCTTCAGTGCATGACTGGTGTCAGTCATTCCATCTAAGAGGCAGACAAAAAACTGTCACATCCATGAACATGGATCCTTTTGGATGTGTTCTACTTCAGCTGTGAATCACACCTCTGATAGCCAGGGGTCAAAGAAATTCTGCTCTTGAAATCTAGATATACACATGTCACGGCCAGTTCATAATGTTCACCACAGTTTTCCCTGATATAAAATAGGAATAATACTACTAATCTGATTCAGATATCTTGGAAAATGATTAACAGACTTAAACACTAAACTTTTTTATGAATGAGATTTCAGTTACTAGAAAGTGCATCAGTTAAATAGCTTCTTGAACTGTAAGTCTCAACATACCTTATTTGAGCATAGAAAAGTTAGCACGTTCCAAGTCTCACTTATGCTAGTGCAAATTTGATTCAGTATATAACTTTACTAAGAATCAGAGCATAATAAGGTTATATATATTGTGGGTAAGAGAAAAGAAAATATTTTCTAAAAACAGAGTTTAGAGAGATGAAATAATCTGAAAGTGGTAAAATTTCTAGTTTTCAAAATTTACCTTACAGAAAATATTTGTATACAGAGATGAATAAATATGTCTAGTAAGAAAACAAGTGTTCAAGCAAGGTTGATTTTGACTGGAGGTCCTCATTACTTTAGTGTGTAGTTCTCACCAGCATTATGATGTAATAAGAAAATTTTAAGAGAACAGTAAAACAAAACATTTTGAAAATACTTTTTTATTAAGAAGTCACTGAATATTTTCTATATCAGTCACAGTGCAATGCTTCTCTTAGTAAAATTGCCTCTGGTTTCTTGTAACAAGGAGTCTGACATTGATCAAATCAATTACAGAATGCAACATATTAGTAAAGCTGGTTTCAGACACACCTCCCTTCTGTTTGCATTTAATTTGCATAATAACCTTTCAATTATTTCAGAAGGAGTCAAATGCTCTGAGAGACAGAATGCATCTATCTTTAGGTGATATTTAATCAGTGATTGTCCACTTTGATTTGGATGAAACATAACCCCAGCTGCTACCTTCTTTTATTATTACACATTTCCTGAAAACTCTATTGTTCTCTTGATTATGGAGTGGGTTTACTGACTATCAATTTATTCAAATTCATAAATCCTTTCCCAGAGATGTTTTGTCAAGCTTCTTTTTAAGACAGGTGTGGAAGTGAGGGTAGTCAGACAATTGTCATTACCCCTTTCATAACACAAAAATTGTTTTCTGTTCTGAAACCAACTTCATTCAGAATTGTCTAGAACTAGTGCTATTATTTCTACTACAGCAGAGTTTCATGACCTGATAAAGCTGTGTTAACCAAAACTATGCATCATCTGTTCTNAAAACTATGCATCAGCTGTTCTGTTGCACAGATCATTATGTTCCACAGGTCTTCTGTTACATAAATCTGTATCACAAGTCAGCTGTGAAATGGTATACCAAAAATTCTTCAAGGATCCTTCAAAATTATATGTATGTTTTGTTCCTTGAAGCCATGGGTAAAACATGAGCACAGCAAAATATTTTATTTAGCAACAAGACAACATGAAACTGTTGAGATTTAATGGCATATGTTGCATGCTGAAGCACTAAAATATCTTCTGTTTAGAGTGTTTCTGGTGAACTTTAGAGGTAGAATAGGAACCCTGTGCTCCAAGGGTTTAATTCTAAGTTCTGTTTAGTCAAGATAGAGAAGAAGGAAACCTAAAAGGATTTAAATAATTATGTAGTGTGATATCTTAGCAGTAAACTCTTGGCAATCACATAGCAGCAGGCATGTTGAAGAGGTTTTAAAGGAATGTTTGAACAGTTGAATTTTTTATCACATCTGTTTTACTGTGGTAACTAACATGCTGCACCTATTGCAGGTAAGGATTCTGCTTATTAAGACTACCTTTTAACAGTTTTCAGATTTCTCTGGAGTAATGTAGAGAAGAAAAGATTGGGGGAACAGACAAGGCTTTTTAGCAAACGCGCAACTGTGAAGTGCTGTAGGCTTATACTCTGTAACTTTCTGCCTTTATACATCTGGACCTACAATTAGGAGAAGATGCCAGTGCTCAAATACTTGCCCACAGCTACTGTCCTTTTCATAAACTAAAACCAGTCAGACTCTCAAAATAACAAGATTGACTTGAATTTTTTTTCAGATAACATGTACATTTTGTATCTGGCAGTCTCTAGGAACAGTTTATTTTGTTTTTCTGAATACAGTAGTGTAGGATCTTAAAGGAAAATCTAAAGATCTTTTGTATATGAAAAGCTTCTTTTTAAATCTTAGGTCTTATAGACTCAATTTTGTCAGAAATGCAAGCAATTAAGAGCTATCAATGACAGTGGGCATAAGCTAAATAAATATCTTTTTGTATTTGGGCCTGCATTCTATGTACCCTTGCTTCTCAGCTGAAAAGGCAGATTTTCAAACATTGTCAGAAAAAAAAAGTTAAACCTTCACATAATAACAGAAAAAAGATATATAGATTCCTAAGATAACAGAATTATGGGTGATAAAAATTAATTATTGAAAAAATGATGTATTCACATTAATTGAGAAGCATGAATCCTTAAAAAAAAAA
>VWYP01002275.1:217234-329008 GCA_013400435.1 Pycnonotus jocosus | reverse complement strand
TGAAAAAGCACCACTACAGTTTTGCACAGGCTAGTCTGAAGTCACACTTTGGCTAGAGCCAAAAGGAAAAATTTGGAATAAAAATGGGACTCCCACAAAACCCAAAACACTCCATTCATGCTATGAGCCTGAGAACCTCCCAGCTACAGCCTACATTCAGATTCTGTTTTAAATTAAATCCTGAGGGGGCACTCAGGCATCGTATTCACTTCTTGCTCACCTTCCAAACTGGCTATTTTTTCCATCCTTCCAGGGCCACATTGTTTAGAAATGTCCAAGACTGCCAGATGGTGATAATGTATTTCAATAGCAGGAGGTAATGGAGTCAGGTTTGCTACCGACAAGTTCTCTTTTTTGTCCCATGGCATACAGATTGCTTTCATCACACCACCAGAAGCAGGAAGGAAAAAGGGGTTTCCCATCTTGCCCGGAAGAGCCTGGAAGGAAAGGAATAGCAGAAATTATCTCCAGTGCTCCTCAGGCAGGTGACTGCCACACCAATGGGTCCACAATTAACCAAAATATTTCAAGGAGAGTCATGGAGCTGGTTTATGCTTCAGCTCTCTGCAGTTCTGCAAGTATGTAGATGTGGAGAAAAGGGCATTCAAAACTTCCAACAGACAAGGATGTATTTGGTTTCATGCATTCATAATTGTTGTACCTCCAGGAGAAAGAGATAGGAAAAAAAAAAAACCAACAAAAAAAAACCCCAACATAAGTGTTCCCTTTACAATTTAAATGTCTCATTGAGTACACAAGTCAGTGTCATATATACTTGTAACTCCTTCTGTATAAATTTGGTAGTTACTTTACTTAACAGGACTTAAATGAAAAAGGACTCAACATGAACAGAATATATCAGCAAACAGTGAGAAGACATCCATAGATTAAGATTTCCCTCTGAAAGAAACCATTTGCCTGTAACAAGGCTTTTATAGATGTCTTATCCCTGGGGCAGAGTGGAACAGAAAATGTTTTGAAATTAACAAAAAACCAAAAGTATTCATATGTAGGGAAAAAAGTTTTGGCATTATGTTTTGTTACAAAGTCTATGAAACTGGCAGGGATTTTCTCACTGATTTCCATGGTCGTGCCTTGGATGAACAAATAACAGAATTAAACAAATAGAAAGCCATCACTCTAAACAAAAAGAGAGAAATTTACTGCTCTAACAGTATAACATGGCTATTGTTTCCTGCAGTCATATGCTTATCTGTAACATTAGTGTGAAATATAATTAAAAGAATGCTTTGATTTGTAAAGAAAAAAAGAAAAATTAGCTTACTACTTATTCATCTACTTACTAAAAATATCAGAAAGAATGGGTTTTAGACAATTCGTCACCAGAAAATTGGCTGTCAGGGAATATGACAATCTCTTTCTACAAGAACAATGTAGTTATTAAAAAGTGTAAATTGCTTCTACATCACACAGTTTTATCTAAGTTGGTTTGAAAATACTAGTGTTTCATGGGCACTTTTTTAACAGCTACAAAATTAACTTTACATAATGTATTTGAGACTACAAAAACTTTTAAGAGAAATAATTAAAAATTTGTTCTTAATTGAAAATACATGTTGGAGTTATAGAAGACAGCATTTTCCCCAAGATGTAGAACTCATAACATGTATTAATCCTTTCTGTTTCTGGTTTCTGTCTTCTGAATTGTAAAATCTTTATTTAATTATTCATAAACTATACTAAAACAATTAATATGAGCTGTATGAAATGGCAATTTCTTCTGGTGTAAATTGACTCCCAGGGATTAAACAAGTTTCCTCTTCAGAAGACAGGAAGGTAACAAATGATAAAAATTCCGTCTTCAGGTTTTCTCCCAGCAACATGCCTGGAGAGGCAGAAGTCAGCATTTAGGAGTTGGAAATGTTCTCCAACAGTAGCTGGAACCAGCAGGAACAGCAGGAATGTTCAGATCTCATGGTATCCTATGCTCCCTCCACAGCTGCCACCAACAAATGAAAGCAATAGTTTTCTTTTGGATACTTAATCATAAAATTAATTTCCTTTCCCTGCTGTCTTACCACTTTCTCCTTCACCTCCTCCATTAGTCTCTCATTGCATTAGTACAGCCTTTGTCTTGCTCTGTACTGCATGCATGACCAGCTGTGGTTCACCAAGCATTCATAAGATACTCCACTCTAACCCAAGAGATTAAACCACTTCTGAACTAGAGGGACAGCCTCGCCATATGCTTCTTTATTTAAAAGAAAAAAAAACAAAAAAAAACCCCACAACAAAACAAAACAAAAAAACCCTCAAACCAAACCAAAAAACAAACAAACAACAAGAACAACCAAAAAAAAAAAACCCCAAACCAAACCCCCCCCATTTAATTGAAGTTATAGTTAAGGCTTTTTAACATCATCTTTATGAGCTGAACAGCCAGCACAAGTGAGGTTTCTAAGCACTACTAGAATAAAAATGAAAGCAGAGTCTGCAATCCTTTACAGAAACATTTTAGTTCTTTAAGATTCACGATCATTTGAAGTCAGAGGTCTGGTTCCCTTGGGCACATCTGGAAATCCTCATCTTAAAGTCTTTCTGTATAGAAGGGCCTTGTCTGGCAAGCTAAATATATACCCTGATCAGACTATTGTTAAGAAAGTGGTAATTAAGTGGTACAGGTGTAACAAAATTATTATGTAAAACATTTAGTGGTTCATCAGACAGTCAAACTAATGTATAATTTGCATTAAGCTCCACGGTTCTAATAATTTGAGCTTTAAGTCCCAAGCTCATTTCACCTTGAAAGATTTGCTGGCAATATTCCTACTTTGGTTTTAAGTTAATATGCTTCTGCCAAAGGAATAAAAGAAAAACTAGGCAATTTGACAGAGCTTTACAGACAAGTTTTATGCAGGAACTTAGTAAAGCCCTGAATCATGGATCTCCTTCCTTAGAATTGCTGAGTAACTTCCTTTGTTGAGTCTGTACAATACTGACATAATGTAATGATTTTAATGGAAAAGATGCTCAAACTTCTCAGTTCCTGTACTGACTGCTTCCCAGCAAGCTTCATTCACATGCCACATAGTAATTTCTTGATTAGGCCTAAAGTTCTTTGTGCCTTGAATCTTAAATTTTGCATCTAAATTACAGATGCATACAGATAAAATGTTCTATCACTTTTTGCTGAACACAAGTATGTGATGAAGATATTGAGCTTTCAGAGAAAAAAAAGGCTAGAACCTCTTCTTTTGTTAAATTTATTGGCATACAAGCACTGGTGAATAGTATGGTATTATTTAATGAAAGAAACAAAGTCTTCAAAACGAAAAGGACTGAACTGTGTCTAAAATCTGTAATTAGAGAACAGAAAACAGTGAAAATTATTGCTATTCTTTTTCAGTCCTTCTCAAAGGAGTGGAAAGGCTGGAGTGTTTCAACAACAAAAGGCTTGGTTTTGTTTCAAAGCTTATGAATGATCAGCATCAAACTCCATAATGAAGTATAAAATTGAGGTGTTTGCTTGTAGCACTATTTTTTTACAGGGCTGAACTTAAACCAGGTCCTGCTACTGCAAACACTATGACAGGGAGGGATGTTCCAGAAGAGTTTTTCCACATAGGTTCCTTGATCTACAGGAAGGACATTGCACAGAGCCCATATTGCCATTTTGCTCCTTGAGCATCCAAATGATCTTAAAGAAGAGAGGAGGAAATTGACTGGCTAGTTGGATTCATAAAGATCAAATCTTGATGGCAGTTGCCCATTTTTTCCCTCTAGCACTACCAAAGGATTTGAAAAGGTAGTGTTTGGAGGGAGTCTCTTGTCTCTCTCTTTTTGCACTGCTTTTTGATGTGTATTCTGAAACCAAATAATTACACCTGTCCAACAGCTAAAGGATTCAACTGTCTCAATAAAACTTAAGTAAAATTCTTTAGAAAGAGAAATCCAGACTGGAAGAGACATAGTTATTAGGATGACCGAGGGGCCAGAAAGTCCACTGAGGGAAAAAAAGCAATGGATTTTTTTTAACTTAGCCAAATACAGGGATACATAAAGTATGTTATACATATTAAAGAGTGTGATCCTCATGTAAATTAAACAACACTGCAGAAAGCTGGGAATGGAATGACCCTATGCAATGTGAAAGACAGGCTCTAAACCTCAGAGATAAGAGATTTTCTTTTCAAACAACCTAATAGTAATAGCAATAGGATCAAAACAAAACACAAAAAACAACAACAAAACAAACAAACACCAAAATAAGCCAACCAAAAAAACCCCACCCCAAACCAAAACTAAAACCAAACACTACACGTATTTAAGATGGAGATTGTGAGTAGGTCACTAAAAGGCCTCTAATACTAGAAGACTGCTTTTGCCAATCCCTGATTTAATCCTCTGCCCCCAAAAGAAAATGTGTTTTGCACAGTGGAAGAATCCACAAGGCAAACAGCTGCACTCACTGCAGACAGAAAACCTACCTGGCACTATCTCTGCTGTGGATAAAAGAGTGCTGGTGGCACTGGGGAACTGCTCAGCCAGCAGGGCAGGCAAGATGAGCGTGTAATCAATAATAATGGACATGGCCACATCACCTCTCCCCCTGCTCAGCCAGTAAATCTCTGCCGGGCAGATTTTAGGCTTTATGGCATTTTTAAGAAGCAAAAAGCAATTCCAGTTACTCAAAATTTCATCAAATGAAGACAAGCATTCCTTTTTAAGAGATAAACTTTTAAAGTGCCAGCTGTCTATAATTATCCATATATCACTGATCACAACTTGTTAGGACAGGCAGTGGCAGACTAATCATTTTCTGACAGTAAGGAAAAGCAAAAGTCTTTAAAAGTTTTTTCATTAGAAGATTTAACACTGCAATTAATAAAGACAGAGGAAAATATAGCAGATCAGACAATAATTTTTAAGTGGAAACACATGCAAACTGGGGGAGGGGTTTTTGCTTTTCTCTAAAATTCTCCCAGGAAATGTACATTTCTACTGGCTAGGAGGGATGAGCCTTAAGGGATAATCAGGCTTAGATGAAACCCAGATTTTCAGTAAAGTAGGAGAGAGATATTTCTGATTATTGCTAAGAAGAAGAGCCCAATGGAAAGGTTTGTTTTGTAGAAATCATATATCTTATGCTGTCTCCATAATTTTCCATTACCACTCATTCTCAACATTAGAGACTTGGACAAGGGGGAACCAGTATCACCCTACATGGATCAATTACATGAATTATTAAATGGAAAGGTATAAAATTAATATATTTTTAAAATATAGACAATTTTTCAAAATTAATTTCCTGAAGCATCTCAGGCACTCAACTATCTTTTTTATGCTCTTCTTTCTGGTTTTTTTTGAATACAGATGTTACAGATTTTCAGTCCCAGGTGGAGGCAATTCCAGCTTCTATATCAACACAAACCTAGACTTCCCTTTATTGTTCTCTGTTTTATTCTGATAATTCTGTTTTGAAACTTATCTTTGCCTGCATTTAATGTGCCTACACTGCAGGGAGTACTTATCATAATTATCATACATTTGGTATCAAAGATTATAAGGGTAAATGCCTGTAAGGGACTTGCTAGGATTTAAATGTTGACTGTCCTGTTTTTTCATGCCAAGCTTAGGAGCATTGTGTGCTGCCTTGCTAAGGTCCCTTAATGATCACTGTTCTAACAGTGTGAAACTACCCTCTAAATAGGTATAAAATGTTCCCAGTTGGAGACCTCTCTTTACAATCATTCAAATCGATGCCAAAGCCATATAGATTCAGTGGAATACAAACACATTCTTGTGGGGTTTTTTCTTTTCTTTTTTTTTTTCCCAAGGATTGAAGCTGAAAATACAAAAATATGCATGAATTAAAACAGAAGAAAATATTTGTAGTTCCCAGAAGAATAGCAGAATCCCAAACTTGATCTTTCATGAGGGGCTAGGAAGGACTGTAAAGCTTTAGACTTTGCCCTATAGCTAGGAGACATAAAACATCTTTGACTCTCTCTGATAACTCTGGTTGAATTCATATGGAATTATATTTAAAAAGGATTTTTCATCCTCCTCCTAATGGGTCCATTTACCCATGTCTGTGCTTTTACTAAAATATGAAAACAGTAATTTGCTTTGGTAAATAATTTAACCTTTTGTAAATTATTTTCTTTTGAGTAGAAAAAAAGAGTCAAACTAATTGTATATAATAACATATTCAGATACAATATAATCAAAGAACACCACTTAGGATAAGAATGGGAATTGGGAATGGAGGGTGGCCCATGACATACTGAGAAAAAAAAAACCAAACAAAAAACCACAAAATGTTTTTTAATTTGCCTCAAAATGAAACATATTTAAGTCCTTCAAAACTTTACAGGCTGTGGTTTACTGGGCCTTGCCATCTGCCTCTTGCTGAAGTATTTCAATAGAAGTATTTCAAGAAGTGTTTTTCAATAAGTATTTCATTGAATTGCAACATGAGGGAAATTGTACATGTTTACATCAGCAAAAAATTAGTTTGTTAAAGAATATAATAAGTTGCACACACAAAAAAAAATCTGAGATATGTTTAATTTTGGACTTTGCTATTATGGACTCCAATGTTTCCCTGCTCTTTCACTGAAAATAAAGTGAAGTGTAGGTGTTGCCTGAGAGATGCAGCAGTAGCTGAAAGTTGATATTCATCAGTGGGGCTACAAGAAATATATTAGGAACATTACTGATTTTCTTTGTTAAAGAACAAAAAAACCCAGGAAAATAAAATTATGAAACTGCCCTACCAACCATATTATTTAAGAGTATAGATCTCTTGCCTCCATCTCAGGTCTCAAAATATTTTTTAAAAGTTACTGAAGCTTGAAACTTTGTTCTAAAGGTGAAAAAAAAAAAAATCTGATTTACAGAATCTGAAGTTTACAGAAAGGACATCTAAAAGAACACCTACAAAACTGCAGCAATTTTGCTGCAGAAAAAAAGCATCAGTAATTTCTTCTGCAAGTGCAAGAGACTCTGTTTTATTTGTTGTCCTGCACTGCCAGTGCATGACTGTGCCCTGATTGAAGAGGATGTTAGTCCATGACCTTGCACAGCAGAGGGTCTTTACAGACTAAACAGATACCAGGCAGTATCAGGAAAATTTCAACTTAGACTTTCACACACTGCGCACAGCATTTCCATCTCCTTTTGAGTCCCAAATGGAGACAACTCTTTGGGCACTGCCCCTTGTTCCAGCAATCATCAACTCCTTTATCACACCTGCACTTAGCAGATCATCATGACTAGCAGAAATGCAGCAGATTTCCAGACATCTACAAAACACAGGCAAAGGCCAGGACTCACATTCTTACCAGTACTGGCAGCTGTACCAATCTCTTTCCTGGATTTTTCAGCTCCCAAGGACTGAAATCCCAAAGACTTTGCTCCTATGGGAAAGACAATTCTCACTTTTAGGCATGAGACCACATGTCTTGAAGATTTTCTTACTTTTTAAATGTTCCCTTTCCCCTCTCTCTTCCTGCTGCCACCTCCCCAGGCACATTGGAAATTCATAATATGAACTGGAGGTGCTCCTACCTTCAATTTTCACTCTCCTTGTGGTCTGAACATAACTGATGAAGGAACAGAAATGCTGATGCAACCTGGGTTCACCTGGAAGGGAGAAAGCAGCCAGGTGTCTTAGCCCATATAAGCTTCTAAGAGGTACTGCAATTACTCAGTAGCCAAAATTTTAGGGAACAGATAAGGGGAAAGACAAATTAACCAAACACAAACACAGGTTGTGTGTAGCCTGATCCACCGAAAAAAACACCCAACCCAACCAACCAACCAAAAAAAACCCCATAAAAAACTCACAANTTTTAGGGAACAGATAAGGGGAAAGACAAATTAACCAAACACAAACACAGGTTGTGTGTAGCCTGATCCACCGAAAAAACACCCAACCCAACCAACCAACCAAAAAAAACCCCATAAAAAACTCACAACAAAAAACCCTAAAAAACCCCAAACCAACACCAACAAAAACAACTGCCCCCCAAAAAAAACCAAAACAAAACCCCAAAAAACAAAAAAACCCCAAACAAAACAAACTAACAATAACAAAAAAAAAGAAAATTGCCTTCCTAATGGCAAACTAGAGACATTTTCTACTCAGTCCTTCAAGACCACACATTTTCATAGCTATTAGGAATGCAAGAGATTGTTTCTTCTTCTTTCAAGAAAAGTGCCCCTCATTTGTTTTTATTTTTTCTTTTACCTTATTTCTTTCTGTTAACCTTCAACTATGTCTTTCCATTCTGTCCCATTCTTCTCTTCCATTCCTTCAGTTTATGTCCTGACAATACCAGGTGCCCAAATGTATGTCAATATTCTAATGTTCAGAGTCCAGCCCTGAAGTTTTAGGATCTCAGTGTTGCAGTGGAGCAACAACTGTATCTCAGAACAGGGTTATAAAAGACCTGTATCTTGGATACAGGAGGCCAAATTAACACATCACAATGCTGAGAACATTGGCATGGTTTAAATCCTACCCATCTACAAATCTTAGGTAGTGAAAATAATTTTGCTTCTCAAGTTTTTTCATTCCAAAAAAATCTAGAAAACAAAGCTCTGCTTCACACAGCCCTGTTTTGTTTTCAAAATGAGAGCAGATTTTGCTTTCGACTTCCAAAAAGATAAAAAAAAAGATGTTTCTGGTGTTTGATGCACAATTTTAAATAATTAGTCTGAGTTTAGTGCAGCCCTTCAGGGAAATGTAATTTCTATTTTCTTTTAAGAGTTAACATATTTCAGTCTGCAACATTTCCACATAAATACTTGTGTGATTGGGGTTTCCTCAGTCACCACTGCTGAAGATGGTCACTCCTGCTGGTGGAAGTAGAGGAAACGTGAGATACTTAATGCAGAACTTACTTAGAGCCTGCATCACAGCTTTTCTTATTGTTTCTCTTTGGCACAGATGCTTTTCCCTTTCTTCAATGGCTGTTTTTCTACAGGAACTGGTTCAGAATGAGAAACCAGATAATGGCTCCACTTTCCCCAGACACTGACAAGAATGGCTGCTGTGTGAACCACTGGCTGTTCCATCCTTGTTTTCAATGCGTTTGAATGATCCTTATTATCCATATATACACTGGTTTCCTCTGAAGAATTCACGAAAAAGTATTATTCAACATGGCATGAGCAATTAGGCTTTATCATACCATATGACAAGAGTTTCTGTTCCAAACCTAGATCTCTTACAACATGTATGTGAAACCATAATTTTCACACTTAGCCAATCTTCCATAAAAAAAAGTACTTTAAATCATTCTATAGTAGTTACTTATATTTTGAAAACAGGCTGTCTGGAGTGAAGCTGGACAAAAATTAATCTATTTATATACAGTGTGTGCAGGGAGGCACAAGAAATAAATGTTACATTGCTTCATTTGTGATAGGCAAAGCTGAAGTTAAATCAAACTGTCAAAAATTAAAATTACCCCTCCTAAAGTATGCTTGTGTGCATCCTTTATACTGTCAACATCCAAGCGGGATATCACCTCTTTGGTTTAAGAAGAAAAAGAGAGGAACAAAACCAGCAAGGCACCAATTTAATGATTGCTTTTATGTAAATACATAAACATGTGCACTCATGCATAAGAGCATACACAGAGTGATAACAGCCTCTATACCTATCACATAGACAGAGATGATGTCATTATTACCCATCTGCACTTAAAATGCACTTTCCATTAATAGAGAGAAGCTTCTCCCACACTGGCAGTTACAGTACAGCCCTTGCCACACCAATGTCATTGTTTCCAAAGGTAAATTACAAGCCAGGCCTTGCAGGGATTTCTGTTTGAAAGTGATCTCATAAAATTTTTTCTAACCTTAAGGTTCATTTGTGAGCTTAAAAGAGTGAAGATGTGTTTGGTTGAAGTAGATTTGCACTCTTGTGTAAGTTTTATTTCTGAGTATCATCTTGTATAGATCTGATACAATCCCTTTTGATTTTAATCTACATTGGTATTAGGGAGTTTAATTAGGATTCAAGAAAAGGTTGCGTAAATTCAAAAAAAAATTGTAACATCCTGCTGCTTCATGATATTCATTAATTTTCCTTTTTAAATTTCAAACCAACTACTGTACCTAGCAAAGAAATAATAATTGTAAACCAAAATTAAGAGAATTATTGTAAACATAAATATAATACCATATTATATCAATTTGCATGGCAAAAAGGAATACAGGAACTCTTACAAAGTCAGGAATACAGTTCATTACGTATTGCAAGATGTTATCTCTGAATATTAATTGATTTTTAAAATTAATCCACTTAGTTTCATATCCTTTTCAACCCTACTTTCCATTAGCATTCTAGCTATGAAGTTTGCTGCAGAAGATCTTTGTGAATCTATGTATGTTTTCTATTCAGGCCTGAATAAATACATTATACTGAATGGAATATTCATGGGAAGACTTTCAGGATTCTATTAGAAAAAACAAAGTTTGTAATTCTGCACAGTCAGAGAGGAAATCTAGAACTTACTCTATTATTATTATGCCAATCACTCTATACCATTCTATCTATATAAATGTAGTGGACAGACTGTACTAAATTGTTAGAGCATAGCACTCAAAAAATTCACTAATGATACACCCACCTACATTTTCTTTTATTAAAAACTGCAATCATCATCCAAGCTCTGAGTGAATACCTGTAACAACAACCAAAAACCTACCCACCTGACGAAAGATACCTCAGAGCAAGTCCCCAACTGGAACTGGCTACCTAAATCCATTAGGAGCTGGATAATAGGGCAACACTTAAGTCAGAAAGCAATAAATAGCAGCCCCCCAGGAGGAACATCATGCTCAGATCTGGAATGCTATATGGAGGCTGCAGGCTGGGGAGAGGAATTGCTAGATACAGGATCTGAGCTGTCAAAAATGATCACGGTGAGCTTTCCATTCCCAGGGGTCATCTGAACTGGCTGGATGAGCAGGGCTGAGCTGTGATTTGTGTGAGGTCTGTGTTTGCAGAGCAGGCATCACTGACCACAGGCTTTATTTGTCCTGCCAAGAAAACCAACTCTGGGTTGCATGTCAGTGACTGCTGTGATCTGCTTGAGCAGCCACCATGCTGATCTCTCCAGACATCCAGAATAGTATGTAATGGCAAGTAAAACACAGATGAGATCTGCATCTCCTGAGTCAGTGACTCAGCCTGCAAAAGACTTAGGAAACATTTTTCGACTCTCAGGGAACAGAGGCCGAGAACCAAGACAAAGCAAGAAAATCTCAGCCTGTTGCTCACAGGAGACTGATACCAAGACTAAGGAGTCACAGGAGACCTAATCCAACATTGCAATGGAATACATTTTGCTGACTGACAGTGTCTCCCTTACTCACTGTAGAAAATACACAGCCTCAAACTTGCCATTCAGCAAAAAAGTAGGGAAATCAAGTCATAAAGCCTTCTCAGCTCCATGCTCTGTGTGCTTTAGGCATTTCAGCTGGGGTAAATGCACAAAACAATACAGCTGCCCAAACTCTATCTTTCCCTGCAGATCCATCAGTTCAAACTCGGATAAGTTGAGCATCCCAGCCTAACTGGTGTGCACTTTGCCAGTTCACCCTGGCAGTTGTCCACATCTGGGCTAGTCATTCTCAGGCCCATTTACAATGACTGGCAAAGAACAGAAGACATCTTCTTTTGGTCTAGTGGGCCATATTTTGTAAGCTCCCATTTCCCTCCAGTGACTACCATAGCTACAGCCAGCTGAGTTGTAAACATTAAAGTCTAATTTTAGTGTTTCTACTAGCCAGTTTAACTGTTTTTTCTGTTCAACATGCAAATGTCAAAGGCATTTATTCTTCAGTGCCAAGCTAACTGCATACAGGCAACAAAGAAGCTGAATATAGTCCTGAGGATGAAAAACTAGCTCTATACCATAAAGGCAGGTGTTAAAACATTGCTGCTAAAATACTTAGATTGGCCTCTTTGTTTCTACACTCCTCAGTTCCTCATCTTTAAAATAGTGACAATGCACTTCTCTACCTCTCAGAAAACCTTTGAGTAAAATTTTGTAAAGAGAAAAATCAAATTTTACAAAAATACAAGAAAACACCCCCAAAATTGCACTGCTAAGTAGAGACAGTCATTCCTTATTTACCAGTCTATCTGCTTTTCCCAAATTAGAATTAAACCCTTTTCAACCTACCATAATTATAATTGTTTTTAAGAGGATGAAAAAATAAATAACTTTATTTTTATTCTGGTTTTATTATATTTGATCTTAACAAGCATTCAAGCCCAACTCCTCAGAGATATTGAGATGGATAATTCATTCTGAAATCAGTCAGAGCTTCATTTGTAGATCCAGGTCCAGGGTATTTTTGACCTCTTCAACAGAAAACCAACTTAATAATTACTAATGATTTACTTTTCTAACTGAAATGCATTGAGAAGTAGAAAATATTAGCCATTTTGCAGTGTACCACTTTTCCATTCCTGATTAGATTCACTGATATGTTTACATTAAATTATGCAAAGTATTCATATTTACCAAGTCCAAGTATAGCCACATTTTCAGGGTTTCTGCAGTATCAGTTATGTGCTCCTAATACCTTCTCCAACACCTGCAATGGAGAGGAGACATGGAGAGATATGCACGAGGTCACAGCACAGCTTTTCCATGAGTTCTTATGCAACAGGGTTTTTCAATGGGCAGGCGTGGTTTTCCTGAAATATACATTATTTTCCTTACTTTGGTAGCAATGTGTCAGAAATCAGGATCAGATTAACTAATTTTGCCTAATTATAAAAAGTAGCTAAAGCAACGTGGAGGTTTGAAAGCAAAACAAGTGAGAGGCTCTGAGTCAGAAATACAATTTAATAAGAAGAAAGGAAAGAAAAGAAAGTAAAATAAAATAAAATAAAATAAATGCAATAATACAAAAGACTACTGACAGAATCAGAATACAGCCTGAGCAGGGTGATGGGAGCAGTCCAGATGAGGTGGTCTTCCTGAAGCAGTGATCTCGTAGAAAAGGTCTGGCAGCTCTGGTCCTCTGGGAATCCAGTGGGCAAGGGCTGCCTGTACTGTCCCAAAATCCTAGATTATATCTAGTTGTGAATGCTTGGTTCCTCCCCCTGGGCGGAGCATTTTACAATGGAATGATGAGTCATAGAGAAGGGTCCTGGATGGCACAATAACTCCCAGAGGACGTTATCTATAAGTCGTTAACAGCAAATAGACTAGAGGGAGGGGTGGTGTTTGATAAGCCATTAACAGAAGATGGCCCAGAGGGAGGGGGCCTGGAAAGACACTGCTCCAACATTTGGATTCAATAGTTCATGGAGGTGGTGATAGAATACTTTGTGCAAGTCCTATACTACAACCCAGGACAAGCAAACAAAAGTGGAATGCTACGCAGGAGCTGAGTAGCTGCACAGCATCAGGGACACAAATGGAGAGAAAATGGACCATGGAGGTCAGGCCAGTAGCTACTACTGAGGAGAGAATTGGGAAAAAATCAGAAGGATGAGAAGATACTCCCATGAGAGAAGATCCCATCTCCGGCAACAGGAAGATAAGACATATATCTGTGTATTAGATAATTTTTAATGGAAAGAATATCAGGATCCACTGCAGTTTTTCCCCCATAAATTTCCAGTCCCCTCCAGTAAGAGGGTCTTAGATCTACAAGCTTTTGAGATGTTGTCTTCCTACCTACTCTCAGTTGTTCTGTATGTTAATTTGAAGTTCTAGGGGTGATTTCATTATCTGACATTTATGTATCCTTTTCAGAAGAATTCTGGAATATTTCCTTTTCTTCTGGAGCTGCCAGTGCAGCAGACTTCAAGGTAAAAGGTGGGTGCCTCTGACACTCTCCAGAATAAGATCTAATACAGCTTGTTTAAAAAAAAAGATACAGAAAAAAAAGAAAAACAAAGAGACAACTTAAAGAGAAAAAGAAGCAAGGCAAAATAAATTCATAAAATGCTTTGCATATTTTGCAAAACTTCACAAATGATGCAGACGTTTCTTCAGTCACAAGGGGGTCTGATTCGTCTGGAGCATTTTGGCAAGTTCTCTTAAATTCGTGGATTTTAATTTTGTACCAATTTTCTTTGGGATTCTAGTAAATTTACTGTCTTTACAGATTGAAAAAACAAAAAGGACTTTCTGGGTTTTGGAGGCCTTTCCCTGTTCTGTGTCTCAAAGAGAATCAGGATTACCAATATTTTCCAAGTTTTTCTCAGAGGTTTCCATGAATTGACAGGAAAAATAGATTGACCTCACAGGTCAACCACATTCTCATCCAAAATTTAGGAAGCCTGTAGACTGAAGATAATAAAAACAGGTAAGACACACAGAAATCACAGTTTCATGTTCAAACATAACTAGGTCATTTTCTTCTGAAAGAAAGATAGATTTGGCATATGGTACTTTCCAAAACAAGCCCACTGCTTTATTCACTAGTAACTGCTCTTTTTGTTTTACTACTGCCAGTTACAAAGGCCAAATAATTTTGAAAGTGATGGAGTGATGTGTTAGAAGAAAATGTAGGATGGCCTCTTGATTTGGTCCAAATGCAAAATGTCTGCTTTGAAATGGCATTGCTTTTACAAGTTCTTCAATAGTGGAAATGGAAACCAGCTTTCAATGTATCCATTACTCTTACCAGCAACTCTTGTCCTAAATGGCTTCCTTTTAATCTTGATGAATTCAATTAAATTCTAACTCACAATATTAAGTCAGGTATAATGCTAATCTGAGACTTTTCCTTTCAATAGTGCAATTGCTTCTACAAAGCATTGGAAAACTCTCCAAAAACTCCTGAACTCTTTTCTGGCAGTCAAGCTTAGTGTAGCAAATAACTCTTGGCTTTTGAACACATAAAAAACATATATGTCTCAAATTACCTCTTCTTTGATAAGAAAATGTGTTGGGGGGAGATATAAATCACAATAATATTTATTGAAATATATTTTATTAGACTGTTGTTATTAAAGGAAGTAAGACAGCATTATGAAGCATTATTAAAAGCTGATACTTGCATGGTACAATTGCCTGTTTCATGATGCTGTTCCCATCATGGAGGTGCACGAAAAAAAAGAAAAACAAAGAGACTCACTGTCACACAGACACTGTGACACACTCACTGTCATACAGTCACTGTCATACAGGCACTGTCACACAGACACTGTCACACAGACATGGTTACACAGTGTCACACAGTCACACAGTCACTGTCACACAGACACTGTGACACAGACAGTGTCACACAGACAGTGTCACACAGTCACTGTCACACAGTCACACAGTCACTTATCATACAGGCACTGTCACACAGTCACTGTCACATAGACACTGTGACACAGTCATTGTCATACAGACACTGTCACATAGACACTGTCACACAGACACAGTTACACAGTCAGTGTCACACTGTCACACAGTCACAGTCACACAGACAGTGTCACACAGTCACTGTCACACACAGTCACTGTCCCACAGACACAGTTACACAGACAGTGTCACACAGACAGTGTCACACAGTCACTGTCACACAGTCACTGTCATACAGTCACTGTCACACACGGTGTCACTCTCAGTCACCCGTGTGGAGCCCAGCCCGGGTGTTGGCTGCCCAGGGGAGCTGCACTGTGTGACAGTGACCCCAGGGCAGGTGTGCACAGAGTCCCTCACAGCTGTCCCAGCAGCACAGGCAGGCCTGGTGTCACTGAGGGGGCACAGCTGCCACTGGCACCTGGGATGGGGACTGACCTGCACAGCCCCTGGCTTGCAGTGACACGGCCTGGCAGCTTTACACACATGCCACAGGCTCTGGGTCTCTCATTTCTTGAAGACACAGCAAGATGCCAAGTTTTTGATCTGTCAACATTGGGGAGATTTTCACCTTTCCTCTCAGTATGCACTCTGCCTCTCTTCAGGCTGCTCTGTTCTCGCCCATGGGTATTGATAGGGCCTACTCACATCCACTTAATGGCACATGAATGTGTATGCTGACTTCAGTCTGTTCTCCTCCCTCTAGCTGTGTCTCTGGTAAACCCTGCAAATTTGTTAAAACAATTAACACACCAGCATAGCAGAGATTTAGCATGCTTTAGAGACTAGGGGTGGGGTACAGGGCTGCCAGTCTCCTTACTTTATTCTTATTCACATCTGAAAGAAGTGTCAGTAAATAAAACCTCAAAATCTTGGTGGCAAGTGTTGTATTGTAACAGACACAAAAATGTCTCTTGTGTTACATACACAGCCAATTACACTGTTTGTAATTAAGAAAAACTGAGCCCAAGCCCCAGCTGGTGTTTGACACAGTTGCCAAAGCGGATTATCTGGCCCACTGATAAATAAATGTTGCAGATAGTTTCCCCAGATAGTAATCTGAAATTATTGCCCTGAAAATCATGGAGCTGATAACGTGAAATGAACAAAAATCCTTGAAACCAAAGCGCAATGTATTTTATTGGGAGAGAATGTGACAGCTCCAGTCTTAAATGTGACTGCACTGAGCCACACTGTCTTTAGTCTTTTCCTTCTCTCTCCCTTTCCAACCTATGTCACTTGTAGAGTTTCATATCCAGATATGTGGATTGTAGCATGAGCAATGAGTAATGCAATTTGGTGCCCATCACCATAGAAAGGACAGCATGGTGTTGGCTCTTCCATTATGACAGCAGACAAAATTCAATTACTGTTTGGATATGATCAATTATTTCCAAACCACCTGCCAAGTCTATTTGCTCTCTTGGCATGAAAAGAGCAACTCTACAGAAAGGATGTCAAGTATTTCTATGGTGAAGAGTGAAGGCAGGAAGAGAAGAAACAGAACCTTATAAGAGGCACTGAACAACAGTAAAACCATTTTGGGCCATAGTTTTGCTGTGAAAAGCCCCTAAAGTGTGACAAAGAAAGTAGTATCAGAACAGGTCCCAGATGGAGCTGAAAAGGCTATCAGCTGTGTTTTGCAGCCGCTCCACAGTGCCTGGAGAAAAAATGCCTTGCAGCTGGTCAGTGAAAAAATCACTGCCATTTTCAGAGTAAAAATGTCACCGATAGTCTATTGTTACCATCACAATTTACATGCATAACAAACTTTCTCTGAGCCTTTTCAATTAAATCAGAGAAGAAAAGCCTGCGGAAAAAGGCATTCACATGTACTGATGCATTTTAGAATCTGACTATTCAGTAGCACAAATCTATAAGCCTGCTCTGTTTTCTTATGGAAATACCTTTAATCTTTATTTGTTACCTGACATAAAGTAGCAAATATCGAGTAGAGGTATGCTTGCACTTACATGCTTATAGTAATCTTTCAAGTGGTGGTTCCCATGTAGCTTTTGAACTCTGAAAGTTTGAAGTACTGATTTTGTTATGGGAATGATGAATGAAGAAAATAGTGGGAGTCCAGACAATGATGGAGAAATGCAGGTGCTTCTCTCTTTCTTGCTTTGAGAACAGGGAAGGGATTAGATTGTAGATTATTTTTAAGGTTATATGACCTGGTATTCACAGACAAATCTATACTTATTCACACCACAATATGTAAGCACATGATACTAAAAGTCTCAATTTTGAGAACCTTTTCAAAAACTACTGAATATGATACTTTTCTGTGTGCATATGAAAACTGTGGATATATAAGCATACTATTTTATCTGACTTCAATTTATAAGATGTGACTTTTAGAAAGTGACATGGGCTATAACTTAGAACCTGGAAAAAACTCACAACATTATTTACTCTAATGAATTTCTGTGGAAAGCAATGCTAGAAAAATGAACTGAAGGCACCATTAAGCAAGTGGTAAATAAGAAGGTCATTTAGCAAGGTTATTTATTTAGCAAGTGGAAGCAGACATTATTGCCTCTACTCTCTACTTCTCACTGGCTCCAAAGAGGTTGAATACTTTTCCAATTGCTTCTATTAAGCAATTATTGGGTAGATACTGATGCCAGCAGGCTCAAACAAGCTCTGATGCAGTGGCATCAGATGCCATGATCATTCAAGTCCAGATTTTAACCTCACGAGCCACGGCCACCGTTCCCATCCTCCTGACTGCAGAAATAGGTTCAATATTCATGTGACCCTGAGAGCAGTAACAACTGTGTGATGTGAAAACTTTGTTTTTTGCTTTTTTGGGTTTTGACCCTCTTTTTCACCACATTTGTACTTCCCTTTTTCCACCCCCAATCCCAAAGGAATGGCTTGCTTATATTTTACCACCATTAGTTCCAGTGTCACCATGCCTTTACCTAGGCACTCCCTCCCTTATGTGTCAGCACTGGTACCTTTGCACTAGGCATTGCTGACCTTTGAGGATTTTAATCCCCAAAAACACCACTGGACCCCACTTATCTGTGAAATTGGCCATCTTTCCCGTAATTCTTCTTAAACACCTGCTAACACACACAGCCTCATGACACTACCTGTACATTTTTCAGCTCTTTGCTGTGCCACTGCCACAGCTAGTGGTTTCTCACATGGCATCCAGTGATTTTCTCCATCCCACTGTGTCATCTCAGCCATTAGGCCCAATTAGTGATTAGGTCTAATCATTTATTTGCAGATATTTGAATGAATTACCTGTAAACAATATATAATCTATGTTATGTTGTATATATATATATATACTACAAAATTTCTGTCTGCAGAGGATCTCAAACTCCTCCATTGTGTGAAGCATTGAAATCCATACAATCAAAGGATGGATGAAGTTGGAAGGGCCCACAGTGGATCCTCTGGTCCAACCTTCCTGCTCAAGCAGGGTCATCCCAGAGCACATTGCACAGGATTGTGTCTGGATGGTTCTTGAATATCTCCAGTCAGGGAGGATCCACAGCCTCTCTGGACAATCTGTTCCAGTGCTCGGTCATCCACACAATAAAGAAGTTCTTCCTCATATTCAGGTGGAATTTTCTGTCCATCAAGTTCTGTCCATTGCCTCTTGTCCCATTGCCTGCCTCCATCTTTTTAACATTCTCCCTTCAGATACTGACATTCATCCATGAGGTTCCCCCTCAGCTGATTCTTCTCAAGGCTGAGCACACCCAGTCCCCTCATATTTTCCTTGTAAGAGAGATGCTCCAGCCCCTTTCTCATCTTTGTTTCCCTCCACTGGACCTGGTCCAGGAGTCCAGAAGTGGACACTGAGCTCTAGATGTGGCCTCACCAGGGCTGAGCAGAGGGAAGGATCCCCACCCTTGTCCTGCTGCCAGTGCTTTTCCCAATGCACCCCAGGATCCCATTGGCCTTCCTGGCCCCCAGGGCACAGTGCTGGCTCAGGGATGGCTTGTTGTCCACAGGATCCCCAGATCCTTCTCCACAGAGATGCTTTCCAGCAGGTCAGCCTCCAGCCTGTGCTGGTGCAGGGGGTTATTGTTCCCCAGGTGCAGGACTCTGCATCTGCCTTTACTGAATTTCAGATGGTTCCTCTCTGCCCATCTCTCCAACCTGTCAAAATCCCAAAGGGCTGCACAGCACTCTGGTGTATCGGCCACTCCTCCCAAGCTTTGTGTCATCAGTAAACTTGTAATCCTGTTTTATGTTTTACTACTTTTAAAATTTACATCAGCTGAAAGGGGCTAATGAGAACTTTTTTTGTACTGAAATATGTATTTGTCCGCTGGCGCTACTGTTAGTATGGTACACAAGTTAATTGCATTCATATCGTGATAAAGAATACAACCTAACCTTCTAACATAGCAATCATTTTTAAGAAAACATGTTTCAAAGAAACAGACCTCACTGTAAACCTTGTAAGTGTCAAATAATTCTTCTTCTACTGCCTTGCCCTGAAAAAGAAGATGACATTATATGGCAATACAACGCACTCACCAAAATAACACAACAGCCATGCTGGGACAGACTAAGATCTGGTCAACCCAAATTTTTATTAACAGACAAATGATGGCTGTTTTTGCAAAATAAGTATGAAAACAGCATAAACAAATGACAATTCCAGTGCACAGTCCTCATTTTCAACAATTTAAAGCTTAGGGACTTCCTGAGTCCAAGCTTGCATGTTTGTTGCTGTGTATGTTTATATGAAAAGACCTTGATGGAATTTTTTTTCTCCCAGGAACTGGCTCTTTTTGGGGTGGAATCAAATATTGTCACTGTTCCAGCCTGTGCATAATATAATAATGTCATGTTTCCAAACATACAGACAGTAAAATGATCCTGAAATGAGGATACTTAGTAAAGAATAGGAGGAAAAATTGTAAGAATTTTCTGCAAACAATAAGTAATTTCAAAAGAAAATATCTTAGAGAAATAACACCAGAAAAGGTTTGGGGTTTGTAATTGTAATTTTTTATTCCCAAGCCTTTGTTTGCTGAATTTAGAATTGTACAACTGATTAGACAGAATGTAATATATCACTTTATGCTACTTACTTAATAGAAAATAACTCCACTCATTGTCTTTATTAATGCAATGTACAGGAGGAAAAAAGTGATTTATTTTAAAGTTATTTGTGACACTATTACAGTGGCATTAGTAATTTGCCCCTGCAATACAGGAATGTACTGAACATAAAACCCAAAAAAGATGTATCCATGAGATTTTAAATTTTAGATTTTAAAATAAATATGCATATATATAACACAGAAGATGAAAACAGATCTTTGGACACCATGGCAAAGAGCTACAGAAACTTAGGAGGTGTTGGGCCCACCCCATTTGATTACAATATTATAATGCCCATTGCCCCATCTTCTATCCACACAATTACACAGAGAAAGGTACTGAAATAATGTTATTAAGATTACAAAGGCTAATACTCAGATGTAAAGATATTTAGAATACTATAGTGAGTTACTTGCACATCTTGTTTTTCTGAAATAACAGAAAAAAGTCTCTGGAGATGAATTCTGTTTATACAGGATCAGAGAACAGTTTGGTTTGGAAGGGACCACTGGAAATCACCCAGCCCAACCCTCCACCAAGGCAGCAGGTGGCACAGGAACGTCCAGGTGCGGTTTGAATATCCCCAGAGGGGAGGATCCACAATCTCCCTGGGCAGCCTGTTCAGTGCTCTCGCTGTAAAGTTCTTCCTTGTGTTGAAGGGGAACTTCCTGTGTGTTAATGTATGACCATTGCTCATCATCCTGTCACTGGGCACCACTGGAAAGAGTCTGGCACCATCCTCTTGGCGCCCACCTCTGAGATACTTACATGCATTAATGGGATCATAAAGTGATAACTGTGCAAGCACCTGTACTGTAGCAACAGAAAAGATTTCTCCATGATTAGGGTAACTGAATAGTTCTTGCTAAACTTTTACCAGGTAGATAGCAGTTACTGAGTCTCCCTTTCAAGAGGTTTGCCTTGAAAATCAGATTCAAAGTGCTCACCTCTCACAAGTGTGACAAAGACAAAGGTAACCCTGCTCTGTAAAGAGCTCTGATGAGTCAGGTCAAATTTTGTATCTGAGGTGACTTGCTTAGAGAAGATCTTCAAATTTCCCCATGTGCAATAGCAAAGCTGGTTAGTTGAGGTCCCTGACCTGCCATCTTTCTGACTGTTTGAAACTTCCTCCATAACACATTTTACTACCTACTCAGTTAAGCAGATTCAATTCTGCATGTACATTCATGCTGTGAGCCAGACTAATGAAATAATCTGTATTAAAAAATAATAACTCCCTTTTGTGGATATTAAGCAATTTCTGTTTGTTTCTCTCTTTCCCGTGGGCCAGCTTACAGCACCAGGTTCACAAGCAGCTGAGGGTGCAGGGCTAGGAAGGACTGATGACATGGTGAAAGGAGGCAAATTGGTGCAATAATTTAGCCACTAGAGAAACCCACAGAGCACGGCGACACCTCAAGCCTAACTCTGGCAGGGCTGATATCGACACTGATGTCAATTAGCCCTTGTGGGCTCCAAGCAGTCAGATGGGAAGCCAGGTGCAGCTTGAGGTTAAATCCTCCCATCCTGTCATTAGTTGCCTGGGAAAAGAGGCCAACCTCCTGCCTGGCCACAATCTCCTTTCAGGTATTTGCAGAGAATAATAAATTCTCCCTTGATCCTCCTTTTCTCCAGACTAAACAACCCCAGCTCGTTCAGTCACTCCTCATATGAGGAGTGCTCTCCAGACCCTTCACTAGCTTCACTGCCTTTTTCTGGACATGCTCCAGCACCTCAATGTACTCCCTGTACTGAAGGGCCCAGAACTGGACACAGAACTCCAGATGTGGCCTCACCAGTGCTGAGTGCAGAGGAGAAAAATCACCTCCCTGGTTCTGCTGGCAACACTATTTCTGATACAAGTGAGGATGCCATTGGTCTTTTTTGGCCACCTGGGCTCAGCCAGAGGCCAACCAGCACCCCCAGATAATTTTTTGCTGGACAGTTTTCTAGCCACTCCTCCCCCAGGCTGTACTGCTGCGTGGGGTTGTTGTTACCCACAGGCAAGAGCCAACACTCAGCCTTGCTGAACCTCATACTGCTGGTCTCAGTCACATTGTCTTGGAATTATTTATTTGACAACAGTTTCTGCTATAAAATAGGCAGTTATCACTTCTCTTTCTAGTAATTATTTTTAGTACTGCATCTATACCTATGATTTCTATAGACATAAAAATAAAGTAATCGGCTGTTTTGCCTGATTTTAAAAGGTATGACATAGCATTCCAGGAGATATGTTATTCTTTAAGTATCCTTTCAACCAACCAGTATAAAACACATCACCAGTTTCACCAAGGGACATGTTATCAGATAAAAACAAAATTTTGTTTATTATCATGTGTATCCATGGCCAACATCGTATGACTCCATTGTTCAGTTACCTGTCTGTTACCTGATATCTGTTTTAAATCTGCTTTAGTTAATTTACAATTTTTCTTTGAAAAAAGATACAAGTGACTGAATGTGAAAATGAGATCAAATGGTACTGTTGCCTGAAATAATGTACTATTGTACTAAGTACTTCAGAGAGGCCCAGTGATTTATTCTGGTCCCACGTACATTCACCCTACTATCACAGGCAGAAAAAGTCATTATTATATGATGAGTCATTATAGCTCTGTGATCACAGAGAACATTTTCTACAGATATTCAATATCCTTCCAAATTATATATTTCACAGAAGTAGGTCAAACTGAGCAGTGATTGAAGACTAACATTTCTGCAAGTATCCAACTATCCAGATTTTATCAAGATAATACTGTGAAGAAGTGCTCTGCATATTAAGAATGCCTTATCTTTTTGTAATAAAGATCTAAAACTGCTGTGGGTAATTCAAAGGTCTTTTCTTTTATGACCTCTTTTAAAGTTCCTGCTCTTGTTCTCTTCAGGTGTTATTAACTCATGTTGAACAAGATCAAGGTAAGTTTTGAGTCACTGACAATGTTCACCTGTTCTACATTAGAGTGAGAGGAAAACAGCAAGGGAACTGAACTTGGAAATTCTTGATCACATGGAATCTTCTGCACACCACAGAAATGTACTTGGAAACAGAAATTGCACTATGGAGCTGAGGAGTACCAAAGGGTCTACTAGTGCATGCCTTTGCATTTCAGATTGGCATCTATTCTTTATTCCTCAGTTCTTGTAAGGGAATTTTAATTTTCAGCTTTTGTTCCTGATGAACAAGATCATAGGGGATCATATATTGTAGATCTGTGTCTACCTTTTATATTGCCTTTTATGTCATCTGTTGTCCATTTTATTCACCAGCCACATATCCTTCTGGAGATAAACGAGTCAATAATTATCACCTGTGCCACAATGCTCATGCCAGTAGAAGTCTGCAAAGTATATCCACCAACAGATTGTGACTGGGTGCCCCTGTCTTGGGAAGATGATGTTCCTGGCTTCAAACAGAGGTCGCTGACCAGCAGTGACACTTCATGCCAAAAAGGGAATTTTGTGTCCGAAGAAGATTTAACTCTGGTCAACATTAATTGACTTGGAGGCAGCTGCTGCAGATGAAGGCTCCAGTGTGAAAGGCCACTTAAAAAAAAAGGAAAAAAAATTCCAGTGAGCCTTCTATAATAATGATAATAATGCAATACAAGGAGAAAAAGAGGCTTTAAAATATTATAGAACAATCATAAGGTACCAGTTTGGCATGGAAGCTCAGCAAAATAAGTCAAAATTACAGGATGTTACCCACTGAACCATTACCAGATTTTTTGGTAGACATATTAGAGGCAGTCAAAAAGAGAATTACCATTCTGTAGGAAAATCTGACATTTTGGAATCTGCTCTTATTATGATTAAAATGAAAAATCTAAATGTCAAGATTTTCTATGATACAGTTCTAGGGAAGTATTTCTTTGGAAATGTCAGAATTTCAGTACAAGTTTCTTGTTAACAATGGGAAATCAAACTATGAAAAATTATATATATGTGTAGATAGATCTATTATTTACAACATAAGTAGAAAGATGTTATTCAGAGCAAACTAAAATGATTCATAGCATAAATGTATTTACAACATATCATAAAGAAATAGTCTTATGGTGAAGTGACAAGTTGTCTTGTGACAATACTTCAACTAGTTTCAGTAATTATGTAGGAATAATATTATGTTTAATGATATTGTCATATCGTTTTGATCATTAAAATTTGTAAGTCTATCTTGTACAATCAAGGTCACAAGCACAGGGATTGCCTGATGTGATTTATTAACCGTTAAATCTGAGTCATTCAGATTCTTTCATAGTCACTCTTTCATAAGGTACCCAAATATTTTTTGCCTTAAAAAAGCTCCATTTGTCTGTTGGCAGGTGACTTCTTGGGAAGAAAAGTAAATTTTGATTCCAGTAAAATAAACCTAGGACTTAAATGAAATGACTGTCAAATTAATTACAATCTTATTTAAAAAGTTATTAAATGCTTGTCTGCGTATAGTCTTGCATTTATATTTTCACAGAGGTGCTTATGGAGATTTAGCTGTACAACTCCAATAACTGCTAAAAATTTATTTCTCAATGTGTTATTTTTTAGACTTCAGTAAAGAACAGCCTCGAGGTTTATGGCCTAAATATACTATTTTTTTCATTAGCTGTATATCCAGGATTTTTTTACTGCTGGGAATTAATTTACAAAAGTAACACTTCACAGATGATCCTTCTTATGCCCTGTAGCATGCTTAGATGTTGGAAGAGTCTTTTAATGTGGATTGCGTTGCTCCAGAGGCTTTTAAAAAGCACTTAGTAAATTTAGTGTTGATGGAATATAAGGGACAGAAGTCCAACTTTCCTAAAAGATTAAGCAGTACAGTTTGTTAAGGTATCCTCACCAGGGCTTATCCCCATTCTGATAAAGTGTTGAGGATGCATCAAACTCCCAGAGGAGTCTGTTTAGAGCAGTGTATGTGTGTACATACAAGAGTGGGATATCATTTACTCAGATGCTGGGTGCTGGGCACTGCCCTCACCAGGACTGTGCATGGCCAACACCCCACAAGCAAGTCTTCATCCATCCTGTGAGACCTGCATGTGAGGTCTCACGCACACCCCTTGCATATTATGGCCTCATTTGGACAGTCTGCATTTTGTTTCAAAACAAAAATAAAGTCATACTTGAGTTCTCTGTTAAATCACATCTTGAAATTAATGAAATTGTCAACACATCAGCCCCCAAAGTACTTGTTTTTTTAATAAAATACATTTATTTTATCTTATTCCTCTTAACTGTGGCATGGCACTGAATGCTGTTTGTTAGTTCACTCTTGTGATCTCACCAATTTAGTTTCCTGTATAAGGCACCAAATGAGATGCTCATCCCATCAGAGCCATTTTTACCAACCTGTCTTGAGATGCATGTGCACACACACACACCATGAACATTTCCCTAGCCATGTTCCAATGGCAATTTCAGAATTTTTTTTCTGAACCATAAAGACCATGTGTAAATCAATTTTAAAAATAAGTCTGAACACTCATCTTTTTATGAGCATCCAGGATGTAGGCAAGTGTCTGTTGTACCAGCTCTGCTTCCTTTGTACCTCTCACCTGCTTTTGTCTTGCAGTGCCTCTTAGTACTGCTGAAAGGGTGCTGCTGTAAATGGGTCACAGAACCCCCTCCACCTGTGCATGCCAAATGATGGGGAGAAGCATTCAGACCATGCCTGCATCTGCTTGTAGCCTGATCTCTTTCCCATCTCTGCTCTGACCTCTTGGCCAGCTCCCTGCCCTTCAGTGCTGTCAGCCTCATCTATATGTGTGTTTCAGCAGCTTAGTACAACCCCTGTGTTTCCCCTGGTTCCAGCACGTACTTCCTTCAAGAACACAACACAAACATTTATATACAGAATATTGCTCCCTGTGGTTCCCTGTCTTGCATAAGTACCTGTGTACATCAGTACTGTCATATTTCACTTGATGCAGTAATTTCTCTTGAAAACATATTTCCATTGGTTTATTTTGGTCAGTTATCTGTCAAATTTTTACAGATTTTCCCATGGTAGGCTTACCTGAGTAAATCTTGTCCCTGTCCTACTACTAGTCCTTGCTGCTTTATGATGAATTAACAACATAAGGCTAAGTTAATCTTTCAAGTCAATGTCTCCATTTTCTTTAAGTCCTACCCAGTACAGCTTGGAAAATAAAATCTGTTTATGCTACTACACAATTTAAAACTGCAGAATTTAGTAAACCCAGATATTAATTTGACTATTATAATACCAGACATCAACATCCTAAGTAATTAACCTGAATTTTAAAAGGGTTTTTTTTCAGACAACATAATTATTTGCAGGTTATTACATAGCACAGATGATTTGTCTCTGTCAAATACATTTTTGTCCATTTTAACCAGTCTCAATAGATCTGATTGCTACCATGCAGAGAAGTAGAACAAAGTAGATAAGTGAATGAATTTTCATTTTATCCTAATCTCAAAAATTCTTCAAGCATATATACTCAAAGTACAGATAAATTAAAATGTAATTTGCTCTTTTCTTCCACTTCAGTAGTTTCTTCCACTTCAGCTTCTATTATTCATATAATGGCGAGCCCTAGGTCAGTGTATACAGGCAGCTGATATTTAGCAACTCATTTTTGTAGAGCTTAATTGATTGTCTTGTAAAAATGCTACATTTCCTAAACACAGAACAAAATACATTCCCACCAGCAGTTCCTTTTTTCCTGAAAAATATCTATGAGTGAGTACTTCAACAAAAAATACAATAAACACAAGTATTGTTTCTCAATTAATTTTTCTTCAGACATAATTCAGTTTTTATTATCAATCAATATTTATGAAAATGGCTGTTATGGACTTCAGGGATAAATGCATAAAATCTTGTTTCTTTATTCAGATTTTATTTGTCAGGATTCTTGGTGCAGAGTTTTGGTATTCTTTTGTAATGTGATCCCTTGAAGATTTCAGTCTAAATTTGGTATGACAATACAAACACAAAATTTTTATGTGAAACAAAGGGGTGGCTTAATTGCTAAAAGTCAGCATAAAAATCTTTAAACATTCATCTATACTGACATCATCTTCTGGAATGTGGCTGGATAGTGGTTCCATAAGGCAGCCTTTTGGGGTGTGCATTATTAAGGGCACTATTAATTTTTCCACTGTGGCTTTTTCATCCAATCCAAAATATTAGTGAGTTCTCCAAATTTATTTTAGGAATGTCTAAGCATTGTAGCTAAATTGCCCTATTTAATTTCTATTGAAAAACATTTCTTGCTAGCTCTTTTATCAAGAAGTACAGGTCAGCATCTTCACCCTGTATTTCATCTTTGGCTAAAAGCATTCTCTCACTCCATGTAAAGGATTTTCTTAAGACCTGTAGCCTGAGTGACAGATCTAAGAGACAGCCTGTCCTGTTCATTCACACAGATAAAATTTTCACTACCTTGCATCCCAACAGCTGAAAGGATTCTTTTTAATTTCAGATTAGAGAGGGCATTCCTCCTAAGTAATAACCACAGAGATGCTGCTACAAAGATTTTGTTTCTACGCCATCAAATTTTAGCCCTCTCATCCTCTCCTCTCTCTCTGCCTGCCCCTTCTGTACTATGTTAAATATAGTTCCCTTCTCTGTATCCAGGTTTTATCCAGTCTTGCCAGTAATTATTCCTTGACAGGATCACAATTATATTCTCTATTATCTTGGAAAGATTCTCTTTCCATCTGGAAAAAAAAATCTTTCCATTTGGAAAAATTTTCAACCAAATACCTGCATGCTTAACAATCCTCTTTGTCACTTGAGAGTAGCTACTTGTACACAATTTAGTTGGTCTTTATCCTTTTTAAGTAAACTCCTTTTTATTAAATTTCCTAGGGGAAAAAATAATGAAAAAATCAAGCAACAGATATAGTAACAGTACTACTTGTCATATTGATGTGCAGGGTTTTTTCCAGTGCTTGCATCTATCTGATGTTTCATCCCTTGTGTTTAGAATATTGATTGTCAGCAGAAGAGACATTGTGTTATTGTTAATATTACTTTCTAATACTTTCTCACATACTAGTCCATGAGCAGGACTGATGCTAATATAGATAATGACAGTAACAACATCAGCAATTTACTCTGGGAAATGATCATGCACAGAATGATCTAATGACTGGAGAACTGAAAAAAAAAAAAATTTACGTCTTGCTCTCTTTTCTTTAACAACGAACTCTGACATTTCTTCAGTTTCCAGTATATGCATCACTAAATTAGTTCACATTCTGGTCCAGTGCAAGATATTATGTGCTATCCAAAGTCACTTTATGGAAAAATTTTCATTTGAATTTCTGGCACCTACATAAATGCAATGAAACCAGTATGAGTTATATAGAGTCTTCAGGCAGTCTTTTCTGAGTCACACTGATCTTGTGACCAGACACTGCAACCAGCCTCCTGTGGAATGATGAGCTGGAGAGAGCCTTAAACTAGAAAGCAAACTAGAGCAGAGAATAGCTCCAGCAGGTCAGTGGGCTTCTTTATGATACCTTCCACTTATTTCTTTGGCAATGCTGAACCTGACTGTCAACAAAGTAGTAAGAATGGGGAAATTCTATAGCCTTAGATTGCTTCCTGGAATTGTTAAATCAAGGAATGGAAGAGGGCAATAAATTAATAAAGCCGGTTAAAAACATACAAATTTAAGGGAAAAGTGATAAGGTTAGCACTTAAATGTGGTAAAGTGCTTTAGATAGAGAAAGATTTAGATATATAGGTGTCACTTGTCTCCTAGAAATATTAAAAAAATGTCGCTGTGTGCCCTTTTTTACTGGCCTGGTTAGCCTTGGCACACAGGCGGCACTTGAAGGTCAGGCTCCGTCTTCTGGAAGGACCTCGCCTTTCCTTGTGGGTTTTTGGCCCCCATCGGGGAGAAGCACGGCGGTGGTGAAGGAAGAAGGGGGGACTCACAGAGGGGACAACTGCAAAGGTTTATTGTAAGGTCTCACAGGGACCTCCTCAACCTCAGAATGTCTGCCTTGGAGAGCGCGGGACACGCGGTCACCATAGCTTTTATTCAGGGGAGGAGGTAAGGGATGGATTTGGAAAGGGGCCAATTAGGTACAACGGGGTGTGACTCTCAGTTATGACAGACAGAGGGGTACACAAATCATAAAGGGAAGGAGGGGATTCCCTAGAGCTCTGTCCAATCATCTAGAGCCTCTCCCAGAACTTTCCAGAAGTTAGGGATAGTCTCTAGAATGACAGGCAGGCCCTAGGGGCAGGGGTTAAGGGGATTGACAAGGGGGTTTGAGGGAAGAACAACTTTGATTGATGGGGGAAACCAACTCAAAGGAGGGAAAATACATGGGGGGAAATAGGAATGAACCAAAGGGAGAACTCGGGTACATAAAACTGTAAAATTACAAAGAACTGGAATACAAAACTAGAACATACTTTGAAAAAGCACCACTACAAAAAAATACATTTAGGACCTGTGAGGACTTAGAGAATGCTGTTGCATGTCTCAAAATAGGGTTAGAGAAGGAAGTTCTTATAAAATAAGCCACCACAACAGGGATAAGCACAGATGACAAACCAGAAATCCCAGGCCTAATGAAGGTGATGATTTGGAATTAGCTGACAAAATTAGCTGACAACAGACAAAATTCTGCTGTGCAGACTGGGAATTTAAGATAACAACTGGACAAAAAATTAACACAATGGGAAAACTGTGTGAAAGGATACACATGCCAGTCCAAGCTGTGGAAACAGCATCTATTCCCCATGGATACCCATGACCTCAACTTTATAAAAGTAGTTACTCCAGAGGGATGATTCTGGGACCCCACCACTGAAAACCAGGGTGAAGAAGGACCAGTGGGATGCCTCAGGACTCCATGTGGTGGTAATATCTTTTGCTTAATCTCTCTCTCTCTCATGCTCCCTTTTTCCTCCCTCCACCCCCTGCTCCCTCAGCCCTTGCTGTTTCTTTCTATCTCTCTACCTCCCATTTGCTATTAAATAAAATCTGTGCTATTGACTTCAGCATATGGTCTCATTTGCACCTGGATTCGGGCAGAGGCATCTCTTGCAATCAGACCTTACCACTTAAAACTTCTCTTGAATATAGGCAAAATTCAAATTTTTAAAATGCTATATTTAACCAGGAACACCACCTTCAAGGAGGTATTCTTATTTCATGTTTAACCTGTTTTGAAGCATATGAGCAATATAATAAACAGACCCTTTAAGAACAAGGCTTTACTTTCAGTGGGATTTGTAGCATACGTTTTTCTCCATCTCCAACAGAATATATTTCAGTTCCTTCTCTCAGTATAATGAGGATAGTGAAATTTAAATCAGTACATGGGTAGGCTAAAAATCCCGTTTTCTTACAGTGTCCTAGATCTCCATTTTTTAGTCTACAATTTCTTAGGAGAAATTTCAATACAATTCCCCTCTACTCCTCTATAAGATTTCCTGTATTAAGCCAAGCTATAAAAATGTTCCAGTATCTACTGTATGTTTTAAGTAAAATTTAGTAATCTACATCCAAAAGAACAATCAGAGAGAATACTGTCTAACTTAAGAACAATTTAAATGTTCACTAGCCCATATGGGAATAATGACCTAGATACCTAGATATCTACAAAGTCCATGAGAATTTTCTCTCACATATCTTGAACCTACAGTGTCAGCATTTGTGTCTGAGCTGGTCATTCAAAGCTCATTATAATGAATGACCACAAATGGATAAGGTACTTTCAGTCCTATTTTAGCCATTAATATTAAAATGAGATTATACCATAGAAGCACCCACTCACTGGCCATGAGAAGTCTCCTTAGTCTGCATACATATTTATGCAGATGACTTAGACTCCAATGGGTCTACATTTTTATTTGAAGACTTACTGTGTTGCCTATTGTGTGTGCCCAGGTTCACCTTCATGGAGTGGTTCAGCAGCTTTTGAGTGCCTCACTTGTATTATTTCTGATTCAACAGTAGACCTAAATCTTCTGATAATCTACTAAGCACAGTCTGAAACCAGCTATGCTTATGTGACAACAAAGACCATTGCTGAGGACAGAAATCTGTGTGGGATCATTCAAATTCCAAAACACAAACGAGGTACATGGGAAGTGAAAGCTTCTTTAGTCTCTGAAGTTTTGTCAGATGTAAGAAAACAATTTCCTGCTAGATCTGTGATTGCTTTTTCAGCATGAGGATGGAGGCAAGCACCCTCTGGACTACTGCATTTGTTCCGGATAATCACATATTTCATGCTGACTTGTGACTTCCATACCCAGAGCCTGGCATGAATAAATGGTGACACATGACATCTGTTGTGAAATTTATTGCTTAAGTCTCAGCTCTTAATGTTTAGGGAAGAGAGGATTCACCTACAGCAAACAAACCCACTCGTTCAGGAATACTGAACAGATAAAATTCTTTGAGAGAGGAGAGAGACCCTCACACGCAACTAACATAAGGCAGTACACTTTTTAGACCTATTAAAAAAAGAAAATCTGTGGTGCCATGTGCCCATATGCCTATAAATATATATTGCATCTGTGTAGAGTTATCTTTATTTTGAAAGCTTTTATGAGATAGAAAATTATTATGGTTCTTATTCCAGTGGGCCCACCTTCTCCTTATGAAGTTCTGGAGTTGTAGTATTTGTCTGGCATAGTGTTTTGAAACTACAGAAGCTCTAATAACAAAAATATACTTCTGAGACACCAGGAAGTGGACACAAAACCAAACGTGAAGGGATACACTTCCTTTGTAAAACTGAAATTGCCTTGTGTGAAAATTACAAGAATTTTAATGCATTTTAAATTATTTTTTTCATATCTCAGCAGCCAAGAGATAATAGGACAAGTACGACAACTATAAAGGAACATACATGCAGTATTTGCTTTCATACTTTCTGAGGCAGCTTTTGCCTGAGAGAGGCTCTCAATTATTCTAGTTATATCAGCTCCAAGGTAAGCTAAGGCTAAGAGATAGAGGTAGCATGGGAAACAAGTACCACATCTTTCTGTGCCCAGCAATGGTAGCATTGTAATACTGGTAATATTGTTGAATCTAAAGCTTGCTTTACTCTGTGAAATGACCATACAGTAGAAAGATTAATTTCCCTTTATCATCACATTTCATCAGCACGAAGCATTATCAATAATTCATTCTGTCTAGGAAATTACTCCTTCATATCCTCTTACTTGCTTGAGTTTATTTTTATGTTTAGAGGAATGCAACATAACCTGCCTGTGCTTACTTTTCCAAAAGACTGGGTCAAACATTTGGAGACATATAGAGTATGCTGTTCACAGAAATAATAGGCTATAACTCATCTGTTCTCTTAGGATCTGATCATTCCCTAGTGAATTAATGTTATTTTACAGGCAGAAATCTCAAATACATTCAGTACTTCTCTGGTAAACTACTATTCTAAGAGTGATACTTTCTCCTGTGTAATTGAAATAAAAAATCCAGTGGGAAAGGGAAATCACAAATAAAGTCTGTTCATTACTCACCCAAAACATCAGATTGCTGTTAACCTGTGGGGGGAAAGCACCCTGAAAAACAAGAACTCTTGAATCAAAAGCAATGCCTGGAGGATAGGAGCAAAGGCTGACCAAATCATCAGTGTTTGGACTGTTTGTTCTTCACTGTGTTGCTTCTCCAGTAGATGTCAGAGTAGCTACAACTCCTCACAAGAACCAGCACCTGAGACTTTGAGGCTGCTTTCAGCTACCTCTAGTAGGTGTCATCCATTTTCTCCTTCTGATCAGGTAGCCTGTAGCAAACACCCACAGCAGTGTCACCCTTTCTAGTCTGCCCTTTTATCCTAACCCATAGGCTACCTATAAATTAATCTCATTAATCACTAAAGAAATACTCTTCAGCAAGGTGATTTTCCAAGTCATTCATTTAAATGAAAGTACTGAAAACTTTAACTAGAAAGAGTGTCAAGGCACAATCATGGTTTATCTGTGAATCTCACTAAAAAGTAGTCTACCAAAAGTATTTGTCTGCCTTCTCAGATGAAGTTAATTGGATTTCTTTAATTTTTAGAATAGAAACCTTTCCATAGAAGGTTTATTAATTTTGTCACTTCTGAACAGTCTGCATTAAAGAATTTGATCTTCTCTGGTTTTGTCAGAGGAAACATCGGTGCTCATGCTCTGATACTTGACAGTTGTTTTCACAGTTAGAACAGCTATTTTCTGACAGGATTTCTTCCTGTTTTGTTTAAATAACTGAGAACTTGCATATATATGGTCTCTGACATGGAGGAGGCCTGGGTGGTCCCTGTCATTAGCTTTCATCTGAAAGAAACAAATGAACTAGAGCAATGAATTCTGTAATAGGCTCCCTGACAACCCTAATCTCATTTCAGCACCTCATAGCCTGCATTTTACTCACAAGGTCTTATTTGAATTTGCTAGTGAACATTCATACATTCAAGTATAATTTGTTGTCTAAGGCATATAATTTCTTTAAGCTCCTACTGAGATCAGTTTCTATTCCAGTAGACCTCAGTGTATATATAACCTCTATAGGAGAAACTTGCATAAAGAATGACATTGTGCTTATGACCACAGGAAACAAATATTGCAAGTTGTTCTCTGAACTGAATAGCTATGTTACAGTCCTTTTTGACTACAAAATCTTGACCTTTAATATTTAAGAATAACTTCTATTTTCTATGTAACTGTTCACTATAGGAAAAGGTTTAGCCACAGAGTCATCTCATCCTTCAACATTTTCAAAAATCCTTGGCAACAACAGCAGGAAGGAAACATTCAAAAAACTTTATTCTATAAAAAGACTGAAATTAGTTCAGACTAGGAAGAGCTGGGCGTTGCACAGTTTCAAGTGTTTTACACCCAAAATCCTACAATAACTGTTGCACTTTAAAGGCGCATGTAATAAATATGAATATGAACCTCTTGGATCATTCAGTCCAGTAATTTACTACTGCAGGCAATTTTGTCATGCCATATCCTATAGTTATCTATATACAACATGACATTTCTGCATCCATTAGGGATGCAATATCCAGGGGTTATTTTAGATTTTTCCATCAGGGAGTCATCCTGCAATGGTAAACTGCAGCTCCACTGTCCTCTGTGCAGAGGTCATTCAAAGCTGATCCAGTGATGCCCTGCAGTAAATAAGACGCAGCTAACCACTCTTCCACTGAATTAAAAGCTGCCTCGCTTTTTCTTGATTATGCCAGAGAGTGAGCCTACATATGGGCAGACCCCATGAGTGATTGAGTGACTGACCTCTAGGGATGTGGGGTGAGAAAAGCCCAGTTACCTTTCCTGGCAGTAGAGTGAGTTAGCTGACCTTCACCACTGGAGGGAAGAAGCCAGCTTCCCTTCTCTGATGCAGCTAACACACATTCTTCATTCTGATATCATTACTAAAGCAACTTCTGATAAATTATCTCTTTCAGTATTAAAGTGTGTGGGTTGTTTCAATATTAAAGTGTATAGGTTGTTTCAATATTAAAGTGTATGGGTTGTTGTGGAGGTTTCAGTTTCAAAACCAGGTGGAAACACCAGAAGATCACTTCCATGACTGGCTTCTTCCCTCCTCACCAAATGTCAATCAATGCAAAACCAGAACAGTTGTTCATAAGTATCTTGACGATCTAATGTACTCCACATTTCTTCTGCTTAGTGGTCCAACAGCTAGATAAAGAAAGTCAGTGATTTTAATTTTTCTTGGATCAATAACATCTAATTTTTCTCACTCAATATCTTACTCCTTGACCTTGAATGTCCTTGAAACTTGTGTCTTTGTCTAATGTCAGTAATGAAACCAGTTTTCCTGCCACCAACAGGAGCTGAGGAATGCAGTACTCATATCTGCTTTACATTCTTTTTTCATGACAACCAGCTGCCTTCTAATCTTTAATAAATTTCACGTTCATTCTGCAATTTCAGTAAACAACCATCAACAGTAATTTAACAATATTTCCACAACATTGCACAGATATATTTATTAATTTGTTTTAATCCTAAAAGATCAAGTGTTTTACAAAGAAAGATAGAAGACTAATTTGGCACTTCTAACCTGGAAATCCAATTGCTCTTAACCCAGTTTCCATTACGCATTGCTTTAATGAATTCCACTTTCATTGTCTGTTTTATTGTATGCCATACTATGACACAAAACGAATGTCTTCATGGACATATCTGGTGACAATAAGTTGGTTTTTTGTTTGGATTTTTTGTTTGTTTATTTTTTTCGTGAAGACGTTATTTCTGCTTTCTTTTTCCTATTTATAAAGTATAAGGAACTTAAGCTTTTATTCTTTGGCTTTGTGAAAATATGATGTTAAACCTCTCAGAAATGTTTAGGATCATTCTTTAGTTGAAGATGCTCCATTATTGAAATTCTGACAAAGATTTTCTGTCAGGCAAAGGTATAGACTACAAGAAATAAATAAGTGTTAGCTAAACTCCAAACATTTTAGTCAATATGACTTTTTCTTTCTCAGTCATTTAGTACCCATCTGTCTTGTGATTTAAAAGATAACTCCAAAATGCATAAGATCTGAATATATGTAACAAAAAGGCGATAAAATTGACTAAATTTGTGCTAAAATTCCACTTGTCGTGCACCAAAAAAAAGAATGATTCTTTTTCATATCAATTGTAGTAATAAATATGATCAATACATAACAAGATATTATTAGGTATCATCCAAAAGATTCACTGATAAATGCCTTACTTGACAAGGCAACACAGTGACAGCATTCCATCCAAATAGTCTAGGATTGCCTAGATCTTTTAAACTTTGGAGATGCATTTGGATTATCAGGTAATATATGTATGGGTTAACATATTTTAAATTAATAAACTGCATTCTTTAAAGGGCGAAAAATAATTACAAATAGCTTAGATGACCTGACTTCTTATTTAACCAGTTATTTTTAGGGGTCTAACTCTGTTCCACACTCACATGCAGAATCTAAATCAGACTCATGCAAGGCCACTCCATCAGTGCTGAATACCCAGCTGGTTTTAAGAATAAAAGGAAATCACAAGAGGTCAGTCAGTCACTCAGTGAAAAGGAAAATTTAGAAGAGCCTGGGAAAAAAAGCTAAAGATGAGAATCTGTGTTTTACCTTTTTACTGAATGGACATATTAAGCATGAACTTAGTGCCTATGATGAAAGCTATGGTAATATCATTGATGGACTCAGAAGTGGAAATTTTAGCGTGAAAAAATATTTGAAAGAATATAGTCAGTTTATGCTGTGCTACAATTTGGAGAAATTAAGTCACTTTTCAAGTAACATAAATCATTTATGTACTCCAAAAATCATTTAATTGGGCCATTGCAACAAAATCATCATTACTTTCTTCATATCAACTGCACTGAGAGATATTGGTCCCAATCACCCTCTTCATTTAACTTGGTTTATGTCAGGTTAGTGCAGCAAAGCTTTCCAGTGCTCACCTGATGGCACAATCTCTTCAGCCACAAGTGGAGCCTGATTATTGCCTGTACACAGATACTTTGGTATTGCTGACATAGAGAATGAAACCAGGAAGGAAGAGGTGCTGGGAAAGCTTCTGCATGCTTCAGTTGTCCCCAGAAAATGGGGCAATGTTTCAGTATTCATCAGACATGCCCTAAAATGTGTGGAGCAGCTATGATCTACCTCAATCTACACTATCAGGATGATGTACAGTCTTTGCTCTTTCTTCCCACGTGGCATGTCCTTGTTTTACTCTGTGCCTCTTGGTGATAGCATGTCAGAGAACATCTTTGGGGCAGATTCATATATCAAGCAAAAGGATATTTATGAACTTCTGTTAGGTCTCTTCCCTTTATAAATAAATGTCTGCAATCTTTTGTAGGCCAACTGGCATATTTATACAGTTGTCAACAGCATCCCAGAAAAAGCTTTTGTCAGTTAAAGGGAACTAATGTCAGAGTACCCAGTACAGATGAATATTTGCTTCAATTTCTTGAAAGTTGTGTATCAGAAAATATTTTTCCAGAAGAAAGAAAACATCATTCTTAAGGCAGATAGACAAGAAATAAGTTAATTTCCTTTCCATCGAAAAATAAGAGAATAAAAATGCATTAAAATATTTATGTCTGGAAAGGCATTTCAATATGAAAATCTTATCTGTTTTGGAAAATCTATAGGCATGGAATATATGAAACAGGAAAGAATTACACTGTCTTGAACATTGAATTTAACTTTCCATTAACTTATGATTAAATTATGCTGATGTGAGGGTTATTGTGCCCTTGAGCCAAAGTTTAACAGTCCACTTACAGTCTAGTAATAGAGATTTTAAGAAATGATGATTCTGTCATACTGCTGCAGTTATAATAGATATATTTGGATGACTGTTCACATACAAATGTATTCAAATGAAAAGAGCATCATATCAATCATGATCTGCAACACATCATGGATTTTTTCTGGCACTTTATCTATTTAAATTACATCTAAATTATAAATACTGTGAATATCAGCAGTTATAGTAATATTAGCCTAACAACAAAGGAGATGGATAGCAGAAACATTTTGTTACTGCACTGTGACCTGCAACTTCATTGCATCTTATGCTGGTATTGCAAGAGCTTGCCTCACAATTTTAAGTTTGTATTATTCTTAAAATTCGTTACACTGTGAAAGCACTGACCTTTGTTGAGAGGCACATATTGCCTGCTTTGAATTGTATACTTACTAACTGCATGGCCTATAAGGCCTTGAAATAAAGTGCCCAATGATGATGATGATAATAATAATAATTATCATCATCATCATCACTTTAAAATTTTATTTTGTAACATCATACATGTGAAGTATTTAATTTACTTGACTTGTTTTGATGCATTCCCAGCTTGTATCCTACCCTAGTGATGCCTTCTTAAATATTTTTGAGGTGAAGTGGCAACAACTGTACTTCAAGACTGAATCCAGTAACAGGTTCATGCCTTGAAATGAAAGAATCTCTTTCCTAAGGACATTTTCTGCCTTTTCCCTATTGCCAATATAAAAGGGGAGGGGGGAGGAGGGCGGAAAGCCCATCAAATCACAGACTTAATTTATAAAAGCTGTAGATAAGTAAAAATGTTTCATTATCTAAAATTCCTAGATATAAGCACTTCAGTATAAGAAAAACCACAACGTTTTTAGAGTAAGCTGAGCAGTTCCTTTTATTAAGTGAAACATGATCCATGCAACTCATCAGGGAGAAAAGGTCCAATTGTATATTCCAGCTGTGCTTAATGGCTGTCAGAGACTGAAATGGTTCACACCTTAAACATTGTTATGAAGGAATTTTGCTCATTATAGCAAAAACTGTATAAAGTTACAACCACCGTAGCCCACGCCTCCCTGAAGACGCCTGACTGGAACTTTGGCCAATGAGTCAAGCTGCCATAAGATATGAGATATACGGGGACATATGTGATAAAGGGGACACTATTGTTCAATTATCTCAGGTCTAGGGAGACACATACAAGGCTGAGGGAAAGGCCTTTCATCCACAAGAAAGCCAGACCTAGGAGAAAATCCTCCTGGCTGGGTTTGGGCTGGGGTAGACCAGCCCACAGAGGCCAGGTTAACACAGACTCCCCCAAGCTGAGCTGGGAGGAGGAGGTTTGGGGTGTGTGGCACAACCTCTGCTCAGAGGCACTCAACACTCACCCTCCCTTACACAGACTGGCCCAGCTGTGGAACCCCCAGCCCCACAGGCCACATCCATGGGACAGTCAGGTGAGAGGCAGCTAAGGGAATGTCACAATCCATCAAAGATCCCCCTGAGCGCTTCCCTGGGCCTTGACTCACAGGGTTGCATGTGATGCAAAGTGATGCAACAGAGCCACGGTCTGCTGTGCCAAACTGCCCCCTGCAGGGGATGCACCTGGGCATTCCCACTGGCCTGAACATACATTAATCCATTGGATTCCGTGTTTTTTGGGAGCACCCTCACCACAAAAAAGACCAATCAGAGAGGATCATCGGGACACCACTGGGATCCACGGAGTGGCGATATTTTCTTTAATCTGTCTCTGTTGCTATCTTTCTGTCCCCTAACCTCTTTTCTATTTCTCTCTCTCTCTCTCTCTCTGTCTCTCATATTTACTATCAAAGATAATTCATACTTTTGATTTTGGAATATGGTCTCATTTGCACCTGAATTTGGGCAGAGGCATTTCTAATAATTTTAATAACAGGATTGTAACAATGGCAAAGACTGCAGACAGAAAAACAGTATATGTGGGTCTCACTTGAACACTTCCCTGATCTGAGAATAAATAAATGTGTGGGACAGCAGTTGTGGCTCTCAAAGTTCTAAGATTGGTTAAAACAATCATAGGAGCAAAAGAACAAATTGTCGGTCTGTTTCAATGTTCTCCCTCTGACAGTGACTAAAAAAGAATTCTTGGGGAAGAGTACAACAAACATGGCTTGTACAGGATGGTAATTTCTAGAAAAGTGTAATTTAGTACCTCTAACCAGAGGTGATAGTTGAACCATAATGTTAAATGTTCTCTGGTGAAGCTCAGCTTTATGAATTTCTTTCTGAACCTGTTTGACCTCCATGAGACTTGTGGCAATAAGTTCCAGAGTTTAATAATGGAGACACAATGAAAACAGTTCCCAGTTTACTTTCTTCTCACAATATACACTTTTATGAACTTCCATTGTCTTTCCCTTCATCTCTTTTTCCATTCAGAAGTGTCATAGACTGCTTTGTCTGTCTTTACACTTCTGCTTTTACAGCACCCTGTGGCAGTGAATTCCACAGTTAAATAAATGAGGAAAATAAACCCCCACATTACTTACAATCGTACAAACTATTATGTTATCTTCGTTTAGTCTTTCTAATCTAAAAAAGTCTGGTCCATTTTATAAGTAGTCTTCACTTTTTAATAGGTGGTTGCTTCAAACCTTTAATAACTTTTGCTATACTTCCCTGTGCCTGAGTTCTTTGTTTCTTTTTGATAAATGAAGACCAGAACTTGCAGAAGTTTTAAAGTTAAAGGCACATCATGGATTCTTAGTGGCATAAAGATTGCTCCATTTGTTTCTCATTCCTTTTGAAATTATCCTAAACAGTATATTTGCTTTTCTAACCATTGGGAAGCACATGATAAGCTTTTCAGAAAACCATCTAAGGTCCTGTTTTCTCTGAGTTATTTTAAGTAATTTAAACTTTATCATTATGGATATATTTTTCTCCATGTGCATTCCTTCTCACTTGCCTACACTGAATTTCATTTGTCATTTTTTCACCTAATCATTTATTACTGTGAAACTGTCGTGTCTCTCTAGGCAACCAGTTGGAGTTTCTACCATAAGAATATTGTTTCAGAGGCTGCTAACAGGAGTAAATCATGCAGACCTGTTGTCACATGAGAGAAATTAGTTATTGTCTTTTCTGACCTGTATTCAAGAACAAATGGGAAGGTACATATATTTATTTACTTTATATCTTTAGATGTATATTTATAGGCAGACTAATATAAAATAAAGACTTATTTAAAATATACATTTAATTCTAATTATACTTTATAATGAAATGTACACAATGAGCTAAGAGAGCTGGGGTGAGGAAGAATGATTTACTTCTTGATAAGTCAAAAGTTGTTTATTAGCTAGCAAAGAAGACAAAATAACATTTGCTTTAACAAAGACACATTAACATTCCAAGGATTTGTGTTAATCCACTTCTTTGGTTTAAGAGACATGACAAATTGTCCATCTCTTGCAGAAGAAAGACATAAAAAGTTTTGAGGTAAGAGATTATATGTCTGGAACCTTGGAGGATTTCAGAGGAGAGATTGGCTATAAAAGCTAACATGCATCACCAAGACAGGGTGCTCTCTAGTAATGCAACAGGAACAGCATGATAAGCAAAAATAGAAAACCCCTGACAATCACCTTGTCTGGAAAAATTATCACAAATCACCTAAATATGAGATAAAGGAAGAAAAAGCTTGTTCTTTCTCATCTTAAGAAGGTTAAGCAGAGTTTTACTTTCAATACCCACCCCCTTTAAACTTCTGCAGCTGTTTTGCCTCTTTTGCATGTTCTAAGAAAAATAATCTATTCTGCACTTTACTTACTATGGCATTAGATATATGGCACATATATCTAACCTGGAGTGAGGTGAGCTGGGATTGGATGGGTTGTGGGGAGGGAGAGTGATAAGGAGAGTGATTAGTATTTCCTGTAACTATTGGCAATTGGGTTGGTTTCCCATACTGGGACTCTGACTGGACCCTGCAAATGCCTTGTAAATTTTCTTCACCTACATTTATTAATTAACTATGAGAATTTTCACTTCATTATTCTTCATCCTTAGGATTTAATGATGTATGGGACAGCAGAAACCTAAGCACAAAATCACGAGTGTAACTTTTCTGCCAGCAGGAAATCCATTCACCAATCCCCACCTTATGGCTGGTACTCTTCAGTCATTTCCTAATCCTTACAAGAGGATCTCTCTTCCCTCTGATGCTTTTTGAGGTTTTTTCAAACTCAGGTGCCTCACATGAGTCAGTTGCTCAATGATTGCCCCCCTACACCTGAGCAATGCATCATCCTTCCAAATCACCTGTTTCTTAGTGTGGAACATTTTCCCCATGCATTTATTTATCCTGTTCTTTATTATATGTTTTAACAAGCAGTCTGATATTGAAAATTGGTCTTCAAACACTTTTTAAGTTTTAAATCTTATTTTCTTGAACCAGATGTGCTATAAGCAGTAAATTATGCCTCAATTAGAAATTGAAGGGAACATATCATCCTTCGAAACAAAATAGGTTTCAGGTTATGTTCATATGTCATTTTATAGCACAATGCACTTGGAGCCATCAAAATACTTAATCCCACATGAATTTTGGCTCTCAGACCTCATACAATTTTCTGGAAATCCAAAACAATCAGAATAAATTAATTCTATTTGATCTGCCTCTCATCTGAAAGTTCAAGGTTCAATTCCTATACAAGTGATATTTTTTTTCTTATGTGAAATAGCTAAAATAGAACAAATAAGAATGAATATAGAAATGAGTTAAGACTTAGTGCTCTAATGTCAGTGTGTAAATATATAACTGGATCCCAGCTAGGAATACATTTTAAGGAAAGAAACAGGAATTATCAGGAAACAATTTTCTTGGCTGTGGTGGGTATCTGACAAAGAGCAGCTCAAACTCAGTCTGTGGTATCCTTTTCTCTGCATCAATTATACTGGTAGCCTGAGGAAATTACCTGCCTCTAGCTTTCAGACATCTGAATTTAGGTGAGATGAAGCATGTCTTTATTGACTGCTACACAAAGAAACTATAGTTAAATGAAGCAAACAGATGAAAGTGGGTCAATGGGGACAGAGAAGAAAACAAGAGCCTCTAATTCTTTCTAAGGTAAATTTAAAAATAAAAGCAAACAAAACAAAAAATCCTCCCAATGACTACAGTCTTGCCATAGAGACTGTGTCACCCTGTACATCCACTGAAAACCCACTGCTTTGCTTTTACTGGTGTTGCACTACTACAAGTGTGTGCTGCCCTTCCCCTTTTTGCATCAGCAGGTGAACAGAAACCCTGTTCATGCAGAGATTATGTACTGCATGTATTGTTGTTAGTAGGGGCCCACTGACTCTGTTTCCAGGTCAAAAGCAAGAGAAGTAACAGTGTTTGCCTGAAGCAAAACATCTTCACTGATTTGTTTCTTGGGGTAGAAAGTTATTTATTATTCATTTTCTGAACAAATTTCTGTAACAAGGAAGAATGTTTTATAAAGCACCTTCTTTACAAAGTAACCTTTTTTTCTCTTCTCATGTAATTGCATACTTCCCCTCTCTAAAGAAAAAAAGTTTTGAATAAATGGATTCTACTATTATGTAGGTTCTACTATTAAATAGATGCTACTATTATGAAGTGGTTAAACACTTCATTTTATCCAACACCGTGCAAATCCCATTCTTCCAAGGGCAAAGCTACGCTTTTTTAAAGATCCTTACAACTTTGCCTTTGGTCTGTTATCCCCAGAACCTTGCCCCATCTGTCCTTCCAGGCTGCTTCAATCTCTTACCATTACAGCTTCAAAGAGCAGAATACTGCAGCTGAGGAGGGGATGGGAACACAGATTTATATGCAATATTCAGCTGGTATTTAGACAAGGAATTTGCCTGCAGCCAGTAGGAGAATGAGGTAGATTAAATTAGTTTGATGTTGTAAAGAAGTGAGTGACATTTTTATATTTTAATTAAGTGAGACTAGCAACTAGGAAAGAATAGGAATGCAGGAGCAAGGAGAAGGAAAAAAAAAAAAAAGGAAATGAAACAGCAGCTTGCAGGAAAAGATTAATAAATAAGATTACTTTTTAGATTCTGTATTGTAAAGCAGGGGATTATAACAAGATGAATATGAAAATGTGAAGGTAACAGGAAACATAAGCAGGAATTTATAATATATTTCAAATGACCTTTTTATCTTGGAGTCTGCAACAGAGTATAATCTGTCACTCAAGAAAGCTAATTTTAAAAGAGCATTCTGGGTATTACTGTCATCTAATGCACCTTGTTTAATATCCTGGTTTTTCATCAGAAGTGATATATCACAGGTCAGATTCCATTTCACTGCACATGCTGAGTAGCCATTCCTTACTCATTGAGTAGTCACACTGGTTTCAAGGAGAAAACCTTGCAAGAAAAATGCCGCTCAGTAAAGGCTCAGACCTGACCAAATGATTTTGGCTGTCCATCCACTCAAGGTCCTAAATATAATATAGAAAAGTATGCATGACTTATGCCCCCAAACTAGCCATAACCTTTTAATACAAAGACATAGTGATGTACTTTGATACAAAATCATGAAGGTTATGGACCAGGTTATTTACATTCAAGTATAGGCATGTATAGGAGTTCACTGAGCAAAAAAATGCCCTATACAACATGAGCATCTACCTTACTTGTGGAAGTATTGAGGGTTTCAAAGAGATTGATTCAGATCCAATACAATTAGACTTACCATTTATTTCAGTGGGATAGTACAAATTCCTAGCTATGACAAAATGTCTATTAAATGCCCACAAAGATACATTCTTTCCTTTTAGTACATTATGGTTGTCTTTAATATAAACTTTTCTCAGATGTCTTTGACATTTTTAAAATCACAATCTAAATTTTATCCATTGTGTGCATAATATTAATGCCGAAATACTCTAGTTGCCCAACTAGTTTTTTAAAAGATAATCCACTAAGCTTAATTGCTGTTATCAGAATATTATTGTCCCTAAAAAGTATGAAAGAAAAGGCTTGCCATACTTTCCCAAAAAGTATGAAGAAAAAAGAGATGCCTATCACTCTCACTACCTGAAGAAAAAGCTTAGATGAGTAATTTGAATTTATCACCTAACCTGGTGAAGTGTATGTGTGTGTTAAGTCTTGCATTATAGGTGTTTTGAAGCATCCAACTTTGACAGATATACAGAAGAAAACATAAATAGAATTTAATAGTGTCTGACAGATTTCTTAATGCACTTTCCTGTGACATAAATGTATCTCATGTGGTGTGGAATATGCTTTTTGCAAGAGTAGCCAAGTTCTACTCATATCATCTCCTTATTCACTGTCAATGCAAAGATAAATTCATTGATCATGTCTTTGACCAAAGAAGTACTAGAAGCGACAATCCTGCTTTTTGATCTGGCTTTTGTCATTCCTTTCTCTTTACTAAAATGTACTGTCATTCTGTAATTCTTATTGCAAGTCATATCTCCATATGTTTTCTTGTGCTTGGAATCATGAATTGAGAACATTCTTCTTAAGTCAGAATATGTGTCAACTTTTACTCCAGTTAAAGTTGAATTATCATCCTGTCTTCAATGTAAGTGACAAGCAAGACTGTAAACACTGCAAGCTTTTCTTTTAACTTCATTGTATATGTTAGGCATAGAAACAGAAAATTATATTTAATTTACAATACCAATTATTTCAGGCTAATGGTGGTGGTGTTTTTAAGCTATTTTTTTATTCCCCCAGCTGGTGTATTTTTATCCTTGTAATTTCCTCATTCATGCATTGTGTCTGTGTGCTTGGCTTGTCCTCACGAGAAGATTTCTGTAGAAACCAGAGTAATGTGAAGTGCTAATGGTTTTCCAATTGATTAGACTTGACACTAACTTTTGAGGTATTATTGGAATCCAAAGCTCTTCTACATCTGTAAGGTAGCATCAGTGGTTTTGCTGGGTCATAAGCATGTGATTATTTGAATATTTCTGAGTCAATTTGTAAAATTTTTGTGCAGAATTGTCCTTTGTACATATTCACACAAAGAAGAAAATCATAATGCCCATTTGTTATTGAAGGCTTTTTTTTTCCCCACTGTTTTCTAATTACAAGTGAAGGCAGTTGATTTTGACTAGTAAATGTATTAGTTTGAATAGTAGCAATAACAAAGGTGTTAAAAGAATTCTTCTGTATGCTCAAATGGGGAAAAGGCATAATGTTTTACCACTCCGTAGGGAGTTAAAACACCTGTTTTAAATGTAAAGCTGAAGCGAGCATTCTAGCAGCTATCTGAACTCTAGAGAACAATAAGGTGCTCGTAAACTCCCTTGAATAAGTTCACAACCTAAAGGGAAATAGTGAAAGTGAGAAAAAAATTAAAACATCACTCCAGTTTCTACCATTTCTAAATGTTCACAGATGTTACTTGTGCTTAGGAAGTCAGCTCACCTTACTCATACCACTTAATTACTCTCTAAGCCCTTTCCTTTTAGAATCAAATGAAAGCAGACAAATATCTGTAAGCACTTAGACAATTTGAAGTGTAATTTTATGCATCATGTTATAATCCTTTGGGAGAATTCAGTAATAGAAACACCCTTCTACAATGCATAATCTTACTGGTTTTCTCCTTTTGATCAATGTCTTTCTATTTGTGTTTACATAGAGAAACTGTGTTGCATAGACACACAGAGTTTGTTAAAAGCTGAAAATCTAATTGTTGTGGGTTATCTCTAGTAGGCAACTAAACACCACAGTCACAGTCTGCCAGCCAACAGATTAGTTGGGGAGATCATGAATCACTCGAGGAATTAACAACTTAAGACCTCTGATACACAGCTAGATTGTTTTCATACTTATGACTTAAATTATCCCACTTGTGTCATCCAAATTGTATACAAGAAAAAACAGCTTTCATAGAAGCACAGACTCATGGAGGTTAGAATGGATTTCTGAGGATTGTCCAGTCCAATCTTGTATTCAATGCAGTTCCAGTCAGAGAAGGATGCTTAAGGATTTTTGTGAAGTCTTGGATGCCAGTGCCCACCAAAACTGTTCTATCATTCCCCTCATAGGCTGGACAGGGGACAGAAAACAGAATGAAAATCTCATGGATTGGGATAAGGACAGGGAGAGATCACACCTATTACTCTCACAGGAAAACAGATTCAACTTGGGGAAATTAGTTTCATTTAATGCCCATCAAATCAAAGAAGGATAATGACAAATAAAACCAAATCTCAAAAAACATCTTTCCACCACCTCTCCCTTCTTCCCACACTCAACTTTACTTCTGAATTCTCTCCCACCTCCCTCCCAGAGGCACTAGAATGGGATCTGCAGTCAGGTTATAACACGTCATCTCTGCTGCACCTCCCTCCCCAGGGAGAGGACTCCTCACACTTTTTCTCTTCTCCAGCATGGGGTCAGTTCCACAGCAGAGAGTATTCTCCAACCTCAGTCCTTCCCATGGGCTGCAGTTCTTCATATACTACTTGACTGTGGGTCCCTTCCATGGAGCACAGTTCTTCAGGAACAGACTACCCCAGTGTGGGTCCTCTGCAGGGTCACAAATCCTTCCAGNAGCACAGTTCTTCAGGAACAGACTGCCCCTGCAGTGTCATAAATCCTTCCAAAAAACCTGCTCCACCATGAGCTCTTCCCTCCATGTGGCCAAAGGTCCTGTGGCTGCTCTCTTGTCCATGCAGCCCAGTGTGCAGCTGGCCTCCTTTACCTAAGGGGTACCCTGCTGACAAAGGTTGTTTGCTGCCTGTCAGCGCCCCACAAGGACTTCCTGCTGTTGCTTTCTGTTCCATCAACTCCCAACTGAAAACAGGGTGCAGGACTTGATCTTTGATGAACTTTCTGAGATACCTGCCAGGCTATTTCTCCAGCCTATATAGCTCTTTCAGTACATAGAAGACCTGCTCTCCAGTGGCATAATCTACAAATTGTTAACATCACCTCCCATGGTCCAAGCCACTCAAAAACATGTTACGTATCATCAAACATGATATCAGTCCCCAAAGGACGCCACCCATGGCCAGGTGTCACGCAAGGTTTTGGATCTTCTATCTCACTATTCTGATCCCAGACGTCCAAGCAGTTTTCCATCTAGTTATCCAGTCAATATTTAATCTATACAGTCCTAAGCATACTATAAGAGAACAGGTTGGATGTCTTGCTAAAAGCAAAGTAAAGCATTGTAATGTAATTACAATCAAAAGCATTTACATTTCACAAAGTCCCCTGCTTCATCACAGAAAGCTGTCCATTTCATCAAGCTTGTTCTGTTGCTTGAAAAATCACAAATCCACAAAGTTTCAAAGAAGTCCTCTCTTTCAATCTTAAAAATCGCTTCTTTGGCTTTCTCTGTATGATAGAAAAAAATTGATGGAAAGGAAAACACTAATTTCCTTCTGTTTCAAATCACATTAATTAAGATAATTGACTTTTTTATGTGTAGGCTCCTACTATGATATTGGCAATTATGTAGTAAAAAAAATTAAGTAAATTATAATACCTGAACTGTTTATTTAAAGCTTCTAATTGAAAAATAGAACAATTATTTCTACTAAAAATGAAACATGCAATAAACCTGTAAAACCGATTAGGAATTTTCCAAGAAAGAATGAGTTTCAACATCTTGCAGTATGGAAACAGATGTGACATTAACTATATTTGCCAAATTTTAGTTATATACTTGTTACCATCTTGAAAATAATGCACAGCAAACATTATTTTATTTTAATTAATAAAAACACTTTACTTTTTCTCTGTGTGTGTATATGCAGTAACATATTTTTATCTTTTTCTTAGTTTTTTAATCAATAGTATAAAGCTAGCTTTGGAAGTCTGAACTATTATTCACTCAACAGGTTTAGAATTCTAATCTTGTGCTGTATCTCCATTAAGAGCATAATCTTTTTGTTAATAGTCACCTTGCTAAAATTTTATGTTATCTTGCACAGCCCAATGTTGTACAATTTTCATTGTCTAGTGCAAGAAAAATGTGCAGCTCTGTCTTGAAAGCACAGTCAACCAGATATCTAGTGAATAGTGATGGTTAATATGAATTCATAGACATTTATAACTTGGCTTTTGTTAATTATTCAAAGCATCTGTAACCCTAAAGGTGTAAGTTTGAAGTGGAAGCAGAGGCTCTTTGATGAAAAAGAATAACTGGAAAAAACCCGTTTGGTCTAGGATAGAGAAGGCTCTTTCTAAATTATGGTAAACCAGTGTTCTTCAGTTTAACCAATGTGCTGTGAAAAGTGAAGACTAAGAAAATCTGGGTGAGGAGGTCATACTGGTGCTTTTGGTTATAATGAAAAACATTAACTACTATTACTATGAAGAATAGATAGTAATAGACCTCCTTATTCAAATTACTTTTTTAATATGGAAATTTTAGTACTAAGCATTTCATGTGGAAATTTCCATGTACCCAGATACAAACTGAAATAGATGATGACATATCCTTATTAATTACTTTGTATTTAAACTAATTGCTTCATTTGCTTTCAAATTTTTGTTCAAATAAAGAACACCTTTTCTGTTCAAATAAAGAACACCTTTTCTGTTATCCAGTCAACTTCTAAATGGTAGAAAATTCTAACAAATAGCCAATGGTCTTCTTTGTTAATTTACCATCATTTTTTTAAATATCTGCAGCAGTGTGATTTTATAACTTCAGTAATGTCCCAGGCCACTGTAACAGTTTTCCTAAGTTATATTTTATACAACATACATTTAAAAATTCTAAATATCAGTTATTTAAAAATCTGAGGGTACATTCAAGAACTACTCCTTTTATTTTCCATCAGATTGTGTTGGCATATTTTATTTCTTTACAGATGTTGATGCTAATGATGATCGTTGTTGTTACTATTATTATTATTAATAGTAATTATTTGATTACTATTCATTATGGATTTCCATTTCAACAAAAAATTGTTAGTATTGGAGGGTTCCGAGTTATCTGCACCTATCAAGAATCACCTGTACTTCTTACCAAAAAAAAGGGAAAAAAATTATTTTCTCTGAGCAAATAAATTCAAGTCTACTATTAAATGCTCATCATATACCTTTTTTTTCCCAGCTGAACTCTCCAGTTTGTAGCAGAAGGTCTAAATTGAAACATCCCTCTTAGATGTCCTAGAGAGACAGAATAGGTGAGAGAGGTTTGAGAACCCATCATAATCAGTGATGGTCTAGTCAATACATTTAGTAGCACCAAGAGGTAGACTCAGGTCTGCTAAGCTGTCTCTAGGTGTAGAAAATGCCTGTAGTGCAGTCTGAGGTGCCTTAACAGAACTGATTCACTCACATGACTCTGCCAGTCTTGACAGAGGCTCCACAGGACACCTACATCCCTCTGGCACAGCAGCTGTTGAGGAGGCAGGATGCCCTGAGCCATCATGATGAAAGCTAAAGATGTAGAAACCTGCATGACAGAAACATTTAGCCACTTGAACCCCAACCTCCCTGATTTATAGGGTCTGTTTTCTAGGGATAGATCTTTAGTGGCCACTGTGTTCTGTGGCCCAAACATAGACTTTACCGTAATTTACTTCACTGCTGACAATCTACAGATGCCACTGTGATGACTCAGCATGGCAGGTGTCACAGAATGGCAGAATATTTGAGTTTGGATGGAACCAGTTGAAAAGGTTTAGTCCCATTCCCTCTTCAGGTAGGGTCAGCTAAAACTGGTTGCCAAGGAGCACATCCAGCTGGATTTTGAATATCTCCACAGCTGGAGACTCCACAGCCTTTCAGGAAATCTCTCACAATGTTGGATGACTTCCAAAGCAAAAAATAAGTGTTCTGTGTTTTCAGACAGAGTTTCATGTTTTTCAGATTATGCTGTTACCTCTTGTCCTGTTGGTGAGCATTACTGGGGCAAGTCTGGCTCCCTCTTCTTCACATCTTCTCATGATGTATATACATAAATACACTTGGTAAAGAGCTGCTGCCCCTGACCTTTCTGCACCTAGGCTAAAAAATTCCAGCTCTCTCAGGATCTCATTGTGCAAATGTTCCTGTTCCTTAATAATCTTCCTAGCATCAACACTTTACAATAATGGACAAGTCATAAGTCTGGACCTTCCCTCTGAGAAAAGAATGACAAATGTATAATAGATGCCACAATCTTCTGTACAGTAACTTGAAATTTTCTCATGGAAGATCATAAAAATGGGAAAAAAAGTCACACAGATTAACAAGTATCTCAGATAACACTAAGATCTTTTGCCTAAGCAACAACAATTTCAGAGCACTGCTCACTAAAATTGAAGGGGAGACAGCTGAGGTAGACAGCAAAGCCACAGCCAAGTTGATTTCCTTTGGTGACTGCACTTGGCTTGCAGTTATGCCTCTAGAAGCACCATGTGTTACCCGTGAATCCATTTGTGTATCTGATCATCCATAGCAATTCTTTCTGTTAAGATAGGATCCCAAGAATTTATCTGCTTAGCCAAAATAATTTTTTCTCCTAGTTTGTGTGTAGATCCCTCATTTCTTCTTCTCCCTCTGTTTAGTTTAGAAGTCACCCTGATAGGGACATCTAAACTCATTATATCCTTATAAAACATGGAGTTTACAGGAGACCTGTCCCACTATGGCAAATATAGACCAGGTAAAATTTTCTAGTGCACCAAAAATAACACAAAATTCTTATCTGTGAATAAATGAATTTTTTCCAAGGAAAATTATTCCTCAGAAGATTATTCATGTCACCTACATGAATCAATTGCTCAGAATATTCCCTTGACAAGGCGTGGTGCTTCAATGGAATATATATATATATATGTATCATGCATTGTTCACTGGGAAACCTAAAGTTGGGAGTTTTTTCTGTGGGTCTAACTAGATGATGGCAACACTTTGAATCCATCTTCAAAAAATGGAATGAGTATTTTAGCCCAGCAACTGTCATGCTAGGTCTTCACTGTATCACACTGGGGTTTAGAATAATTCTCTAGCATCAAATGCAGAGTTGTTCCTAGTTCTGTGTATGGAAAACAAGGTCAAGGCATTGATATTGTGAGCTGATACCTAAGTAACTGTTTCCAAACATATAGGAGGAGCACCCTGAAGGCCCTAGCCACATCATAATGACTCTGTTTTGGTGATGAGGAAAGATATATAGCTAAAGTAAAACTCTTTCTCTACCATTCTTTGTTTCCTTCAATATTAAACAGCATCAAATAAGACCTAAAATCTATAATGATACATCTTTTACATTAACTAATCAATGTTTTAGATCAGTCATACAATTTTCCACTATTGCTACAACTGTGATAAGAGTTAGGGTCTACTTTATATTGAGTAATATATTATTTGATATCTACAGTCATACAATAACCAATAGGCATATATCGGCCATGGTTACTGAAAGATTTTATCATCTGGATTTTTATTTCTATATTTTATTTCTTCTTGCTCTGTTTTATCGTTTGCTCTATGATAATGTGTGGTTTGTTGAGCTGATAGTGTTACTGCTACTCTGCTGCAAAACCACAATAATCAATAAAAGTATATAAGGAGACAACTGAGACTTAGCCCACATCAGAAAGTTTTGAGCACAAGATAAGTATTATAATGGAGGGATAAATTACCTGAAGCTGTCATGAATATGCACATAATGGACTTTTGTACATGAAAGATAATAATGCAAAGAAAAGTTAAATTATGCTAGCAATATAGCTTTAAGGTAAGCCAGGAGTTACTTGGGGAAAAAACAAAAGAGGCCATAAATTTATTGAATGATTTTCTAACTCTATTTTGATATGAATCCCCTTGAGTCTGTTTTATATTCAGTTACAGAACTTTGGGAAGATGGGAAGATACATGAAGGAATGCAAAGCCATTGAAATAGAACAAGATCAGGGTTCGAACTCTGACTGGGGACTTAAAAGTTATTATCTTTCATTTTGATTGAGTCACTAATTTCAGTATCAGTCATTATTTACTGAAAAGTCCCTCCTGTAGGCTCTTAAAAAGATTTGGAAGCCTAGCAGTTATGCTTGGCAATGCAAATTAAACAAAAATGGTTGAACAAAAAGAAAGCCATCATTTTGAAAGGGTGAAACAAAATACACTACTGGTTAAAGTGCACTTGCAAGCACCTTTGTGTGTTTTGTGGGCTCTAGAGATGGAGACTAAAAATGCATCTGGGGAATGTATTAAATATGTGGAAAAAATATAAAAGGACCATTACTTAACTTCTACTCAAAGTATATTCAGAGACATTTTACTGTCTCAAAGAATTCTTTGAGCCCAGACCTTTCATTAAGTGATAGACAGGGTTTTGGTTATCAAAGTTATGTTAGAAATTAGAAATTTCAATGAAGAAATTTGTTTCTTATTTTAGAGTATTACTGCCAGATGGTCTGATTTAAAGGTAAATTGTGTGCACTTCTGTCTCTATAATATGCTCTCCACAAAAACAGTACACACAATGCATGCTTGGATATAATTTGTAGGATGTTTATGTGTACTATACTATATTGTTGTCAAACAAAGGCTTAACATTTGAAAAGAGTATTTTTTGAGTTGCTAAATGTTACTGAAAGTCTGTTTGGGAATATAGTGACTCCTTTTCATCCTGTGCAACAATAAAATTATTGGAGAAAAGAAAACACATTGATGTTCTAATGAAATGAGAATGCTGTGTGATCTACATGAGGAAGCAGTATTGAAAATACATTCTGAATTATCCTGTGTAGAACTCATAGAGTTGCATAGTTCATCATCAGACTATATCTGGGAAAGACAGGAACTGAAGATATTAAAATTTAAAAGGCACATTTGCAGAGAATATGTAATGAGTTCAAGGAAGATTATTGCAGTCAACTATTGTACAGAACATATGTAATGAAAAAATGAGAACATATTTCAGGAATAGATAGAAAGAGTAAAATCTTTATTAATCCTCATAAAATCTAAGTGTCAGGAGGCAGCATAGAAATCAATGAGATTAAACAAAAGTCAAAAGGCAGATGGCAGCTATTTCAAATGCAGATATGGTAGCATAAACAGAAGAATGTACAGATCTTTAAAACAAGCAGAGCAAGTAAAGCCATTGTATAATGTGAGTAGCTGGCAGATGTAAATTCACAAGGATAGGGAAAACAAAACTAAATACTATTCTTTCCACACATAAACTAAAGGAGAATTTCTTATATGGATTAATTTTTGGATAAGGTGTAGGAAGAACATGGGAGTTAATGAATAAAAATATATCTTTAGATACAAACCCCCCAGAATTTCTAAAATGAGAATCAAATTTCTATTGTAGACTGAGTGTATTACACTAGATTTTAGTAAGTCAGTGAGTTCCATTACCTACTCTGGACTCAGGCCCTAACATGGAAATGATGTGGTTGTATTAAACAAGTGGCACTTTCACCACCAAGTGATATACAACACCTGCCATCCTGACTGTACAGGTGTAGATTGACAGTAAGTTTATATCCAGAAAATATACTGATTGTTTTTAAGGGTTTCTAAGGATTTATTAAAAAAAAAAAAAAAAAAAAAAGTGATATATCTTGAAAAAAATGTGGAAGCATTAAAAGGAAGAATGTTTCCTTTGCATATACAAAAAGGATATTAAAGAAAAAAATCAATATGAAATGATCAGCATGATAATGTCAGGAAACCCAAATTCTTCCTTGTTCAAGATCGGCAAGAATAGTCTAAGTCACATCTCCTTTAAGTTTCTGTACCTAATGCAATTCATCAAGCAACTCAGAATTTCCCCTCCACGTTGCAAAGTTTTGACAAATGGAAGAATTTTAGAGGGCCTATGTCAAGATGTGTAAATATAAACTCAATATAAAGAATAATATATTGAAAAAGAAAACAGCAAATCCACCATAAATAAAATGTTACAAACCAATATCAGCAAATACTACAGGTTTTCACCAGGAAAATATCCCAAGGGCTCTGCCTGGTCATAAATACTTCAGCTCTCTTCATTTTTGCATGATACTTGATATGGCAGATTGAGTGCATTGGCTGCATATTTTTCAACAGTGACAACAGAGGCAACCAAAAATATTCATCTGGAGGACCTGGCAGAGAACATATGCAAGGGAAGATGTTAAATATGGACAGGCAAGCTGGGCCTTTCATTTTGCTATGGCTATTTTTGCAAGTGATAGATTTGGTCAGATCCTGTTCCAAATGAAATCGAAGGATTAAAGTCCCCACTGTTTAATAAACAGAAGAGGTTTTCTCATCAGAAAAGTCATAGAGATGAGTACAAGAGTCCTGTCTGCAGAAACTGTTACTAGAAAGGTGCTGTTTCGTGCACTGCTAGAAATGTTGCTCAAAAATCTTCAGTTCATAGTTTTCACCACCAAAGACTGTCAGTGTCTAAATCACATTAGAGATATAAAGCCAAAAAATGAAGGACATGATTTCTATTTTCGGAAATATATTTTGAAAAATACCCAGATAAAGGGGTAAAGATGACCTTCATCTTTGCTTAAGAAGGACATTGGAAGGTGAAGATCAGTTTGAATTTAATCCAGCACCATATTGGTAGCATTATAAGAAATGCCACTCAGTATATGGTCATAAATTATACCTACTGCAAGGACATGTAAGCTGTAAATTCACACTTGTAAATCACTCTAGGATCTAAAATTGTAGGACCAAGTTGTAAAGCAAAATGTCAAGTTTCACTGAGTTCTGAGCTGAAGAAGCAGGTGGTGAACTCCTCAACATAAGAAACAGATCTTTGGGAAAATCTTGAATGTACCACTTTACTTGGTTTGAATGAAATGTGATCCATATACCCATTTTCAGAGAATACAAAGCTCCAAAATCTTGGTCCATGGAGAAGATTGTTAGTGGGATGGAATTCTATCAGATCTGGAGTGTCTTCTTGCTTCAGTAACAACCTGGCATCAGCTTTCTCTCAGACATCAAAATCAATGGCAAAAGCTCAGGCTTCAGTACATGGGCCACAGGAGTAAAGCTAGCAGGCTTTCTCCACTTTTTTTTTATTTGTTTGTTTGTTTGTTTGTTTAATTTGTAACTGGAAGATAAATTCACTAGCATGTTTTGGTTCTTTCTTGTTTCTGCAGTGACACAAAGTTACTCTGAATTCATCTGCATTGACAAATAGACAAAAAACTTAGTTTGTGTCAAGTTTTGGCAGGTTTGGTGCTTTTGTGCTGCCGAAGGACAGAGATAAGCCTGACACTGTTTCTAGTCATTGTGTCAGCCCTAGGGATTGTCTAACAAAAACTGAAGAATATATATTCAACTATACAGCAACATATGAGGTTGTGGTAAATGTGCAAAATAATGGACACCGAAAATATATATAATAATCACCTCACCAAGTGTTTGTGTAAAGCACAAAGAAATGTTCTGTCCAGTTATTGTGAGATATAGACAGGTTTTTCTCCTTTCTCCTTCACTTTTATCAGTACAGCTAACTGATGAGTTTCTGTTTCTTCTGAAGAGTGTAACCTAAGTAGTACAAAAATATGTTACATGAAACTGGCACCAGAGCTGATCTTTTTCTCAATGTCTTTGACAGGAAAACTTATTGAGAACTTTAGAAATTTTTTCTATGAAACAAAGCTACTTCATCAATAAGTACAAAATATGCTGCTCAATAGCAATTTGTAAAGTACCTTTTTCATTATCATTCCTTAAACTAAGATAACATTTATAAGTGTCAGATTAATAATGATTCCTAGAAGTAGACTTCTGAATAAATTATACCTATTATAACATTGCAGAGAAAATTATTCTGAAATACTCAATAAATTATTTCTTGGCAACATTAGACATTGTGGTTCAAGTGATGACTTTTAAATAGCTTTCAATCAGGAAAAATTCCTTCACAAGAGGATGTGCCATCTTGCAGTTCACACTACTCTGTGACAAGATTTTCAATCATTGACTTGATGTTGTCAAGTCAATCTAATATGTCTGTTATATAGAGCAAAAATACACTTTTTCTTAGACAGAAACTCCATCAGATATGCTTCTATGTTTCCCTACTACATTTTTTTTTTTTTACATTTAAAAGCATATCCATTAGTTAGTTTATTATTTAAAATCAGTTAAAAACTCAGGGCATTTAAGGATTTTGGCAACAGTGTCAGTCTTCATTTTGTCCCAAATTATCGTAGGAATGGAATAAACTTTATGTTTAGTCTTTCTGTCATTACCATTCATTGAAATTTTGTTCCTAAATTCTATTTGAGGAAATTAGGTTTTAGTTTATCATCTCTCTAATTGTTATGATTACATAAACGTCAGGGGAACAGTATGTGTAGCTCATCAGTGTGACTTCTGTGACAACAGAAGGTAGTACCTAGCCACTCTTACCCTCTTTAAACTCATTTGCATGAAACAATTCAATTTGCTTCAATGAATAACTACTATGAATGTGCCAAGAATTCTGATTTTTAGGTTTTTAATCCAACTCTTGCTGCTTTGTAAAGGTTCTGTTGAAAATTGCTCTTGGGGCTCTTGGGCATGAATAGCACTTTACAGCACTGCTGCCTTGTCAATATTGCTTAAATTACGCAACATTAGGGAAGGAAGTGACACAGAAGGACAGGGAGTGACAGGCCAATACACCTTTCTGCAGAGACATCAGAATAGTGTTTGCCCTTCACTGTTAGACAACAGACTACCCCAAAACCCAGGATACATAATATGCAGACAGTTAAAATGAAAGTCAAATTAATGCCACTTGGCCCTATAAACAATACCAGAAACTGGTGAGTTTTTTTTCTTAGCACCATAGGCATGAGTTAAGTGTGCTCTTCCAGATGATAATCTGCTTCACTTCCTCTAAAGGTCACTGGCTTTGGAACAACCATAACAGTTCCAAATTAAATTAACTATGAACACTTCCACTCTAAACCAATATGCTGGGTTTATGTGGCCAGGTTTTGGTAGCTGAGGGGCTACAGAGGTGAGTTCTGTGAGAAGCTGCCAGAAGTTTCCTCCATGTCCTGTAGTGCCAAAGTCAGGTGGCTCCAAGACGGTGCCACCTGACATCAGCTCTGCAGGACATGGCCTTGCCACTGGCCAAGGCTAGGCAAATCAGAAAAAATGGTAACACCCCTGTGATAGCATATTTATAAAGAAGAAGGAAAAAAAATATTGTGCAAATGTAATTGTGGTCATAGAAAAGCAGGGTGAGAACACATGAGACAAACAACTCTGAAGACACCCAAGGTCAACAGAGAATGAGTGGGAGGAGGTGCTCCAGGCAGCAGATCTGAGATTCCTCTTAACCCTGTGGTGAAGACAAAGGTGAGCCAGGCAGCCCCCTGCAGCCTGTGGAAATCCACAGGGATGCAGAGATCTGCAGGCCCTGAAGGAGACCCATGGCAGAGCAGGTGGAGGCCTGAGAGGAGGCTGTGAATCTACAGGAGGCCTGTGCTGGAACAGGCCCATGGAAAGAGGAGCCCAAGTTGCAGTACGTTTCCCAGTAGTATTTGTCAGCCCATGGGGAACCCACATTGGGAACCACCTGTCCTTGAAGAACTGCACCCCATCCCACATTGTAGCAGGCTCTGGAGTGGGTGGGGCCCCACACTGGAGCAGGGGAAGGACTCCTCTCTCTGAGCAAAGGCAGAAACAACCTGTGATGACCATAATCCCCATTCCCTGTCTCCCTCTGCTTCTGAGATGAAGAGGTAGAGATGAGAAGGAGGAAGGGGTGGGGAAATTATGTTTTTAGGGTCTTTTTTTACTTCCCATTATCCTGCTCTGATTCTACTCATAGTAAATTCAAGTAATATCTCTAATTCTAGCCTGTTTTGCCTGTGACAGTATTTGGTGAGCAATCTCTCCCAGTCCTTATCTCAAGTCATGGATCCTTCATTATGTTTTCTTTCCCCTCTCCAGTTGCAGAGGGGAGTGATAGAGAGGCTTTGGTGCACACCTGGAATCCAGCCAGTGTCAACCCACTATAACCAAATTTTCATAAGGTACTTTTCATGAATGATAGAGAGTAACAGAGTACACTAGATTCATCATGTCCCATTATTTCAATTATTTTGGATTTTTTCACTTAATATTTATTTTATATAGAGACTTCATCTGCATTATATATAGCCATTATGCATATAATAATCTATATACAGAAGTAGTTTAAGATTTTCACTCTCTTCAGTATACTTTTTTTTGAGGAATTTTAAAAATTTAATTATATTTTGAAAACTTAGAGTCAATAGAATAGCTGTCTAGAAGACTGAGATGAAAAGTGGATTAGCTAAATTGTTAGAGCATGGTGCTAGCAACCCCAAGGTCATGGGTTTGATCCTTGTATGGGCCATTCTTTTCAGAGTTGGACTCAATTACTCTTGTGGATCCCTTCCAAGCAAGAATATTTTGTGACAGTCTGATGATTAAATAGTTGTTACTGCTTGATAGTCCAGTTGGTACTATTAATTAATTAATCAATCATCTATGTAGTACTATGAACAGAAGTGCCATTGTGTGAAAAATAACTTCAATGCGCGGTGGAGTTCATAATAACAAGCCATACAAAAGAAACAAAGTATGGGACACATGGGAAACTGCAGAGAGATGATAGTGGTGAATAATACAGGGAAGATTGCCTAGAATAAACGAGTTCTCCATAAGGGTTTGAAGGAAGAGATAAAGGTATATGGTCTGTTCACAGGGCTGCCAGAGACCTCTTGGGTCAGCTCCCTGCAGGCAAATCAAATTGAAATCACTTTCACCAACCCTCCAAGTTCTATCTTTAAAGCATTTTGGAGGTGAATTGCCCTCAGTACTTGTGCCTAGAAGACTGGCCCAGAACTGTGCTCTGAGAGTCAGAACCTGTCTTCTCATTCCAACTTCAACTTACTCATGGCAGTCGATAGTTGTCTGTTCCTAGGGCAGTCAGATTTTTTATCTTAAAAAAACCAGTTCTCTCTTAACATGCTTGCCACCATGGCATACTCATATACAGTGATATTTTCCCTCATGTTTAATTTTTGCTGGATTATTTTCTTATTTGAGAATAATGTTCTTCATCTCCTTAAAAACTCTACATCTTTAGATATGATTTCAGTTCATTTTTCCTTAGTATGTTGACAAAACTGGAACATGATATTAAATTTGAAATCTCACCTGGGCCTTTAAAATGGCATAGAGGCTTCATTCTGTCAATTCTGCTCCTAGGAGAACCTTAACACTAGAATCACCACTGATTTTCCTGATCATTTCTCTGTGATGGGAAGTAGCCATTCTGTAATCCTGTCATTAGCTAGTACCACTAGTCATTTCACAGATTTAAGTATCTCCTAGAAAAAATTCTATTTGCTATCGAAAGCATTAGGCTGATTCAGCAAGTGGACAAAATCATCCTACAAGAATGCAGTCAGACGCTTGTGATACATAGACACAAAACCCCCCCAGAGATCTGGACAATTCCTTTAAATAATACGCACAACTGTAAGCAGATGGATCCAAAACATCAACTTCTAAAGGTAGTAGGAACCCAGAGTTAAATCTAGAAGAACCATTATATGCAATTTTCCTTTAGCATGATAACATATTGATTGTTTTTTCTGATTTTTTGATGTTGAGATTTTATTTGTTAGAGTCCAGACACTGCTTTCCCCAACATGAAATTTTTCTGTTGCAGGAAAGATTCTTTCCTTCCTTCTCAAGGATTTTTTTTCCTCCTTAGGTTCTGCATCCCTTCTTTACAAAGATGTTGTTCCTATTCCTTAAAGAAACAGACTCTCAAATCCTCTATTCAGCTCACTTCAGTAACTAGTTCACCTCAATGCATCTAATAATCTCTGTCTAATATTGAATCTTAGTTACTGGCATTCTCCTCCGACACTTTCATTTGTTTTGAACTCAAATCCTAATCTCATTGTAGATGCTTTCAGAAGTCTCAGCTTTGCCACAATAAAACTTCTATTTGATTTTTACCCCTTTTTTTCCACTGTTGGCTTCTTAGACTTTAAGCCTAAGAATCATCTGTACTCTACCTCAATCATCTCTACTGTCTCATTCAAGGATAGCAATTAACTGCTTTTTACACTCTGTCACCCACTGAACTGTGCTACTCACAGCACAGGATCCCCAGCAGTCTCTTGTAAGCTGTGAGCTACAGCCACACTACCCTTACTAAACACAGCCAAGTCCCTGGGTCTCACCCTTACAATGGAAAACACAGAGATTGGACACAGAGAGCAATGGAGCATAGAAAACTTATCACAGCTCCATGTCCATTCATCAAGCTGTCATTGACATTTTCACCTATAAGAAATAAAGAAATGGAACAAGATAGATTGGGAGGAGAAATTCTGCGTGGTTACAGAAGATACATCAAAGAGAACATGTAGAGATATTATATTTGTATCAATTTGGTGATCCCACATAAAATTTGGTTGTTTCACATTAAAGTAAATTTCAAATTGTCACAAGAAATAAAATTATATGGAGTACTTCTGTTCATGACTATCAGTGATCTCTAGTTTACCACCTTGTTTGAATTGGCATTACATATATATTTAACAGCTTCTTATACATGCAAATGTGGAATTCCTCCATAAATAAATTTTTAACCCTCTAATGAGATCTTGATTTGGACAGAACATTGCAGGAATTTGTTCCAACACAGTTGTAAGCCTTCTTTTTACAACCTGCATCTCTCGTGTGTCAGATCATTTCTCAAACATTAATGAACTGGTTTTTAAGATAGAGTGACTTAGCTGCAAAGCCTTCCATAAATCATGTGGGATTATGAAAAGCTCTCTCAAGTCTTTGATCACAATTCAAACTAAATGGGTCATTTAAAAAGTATTAAGACATCAGTTAATTTAAAGGTTTGATTTTTTTGCCTTCTTGTTTTGGTTAAGGTCAAACACAGAAGCATCAAGTTAGAAAGAATTGTGATTTATTCATCATTTGATGAAATAAGTACCTGACATGCTACTATCTGTCTACTGACATGATATATATTACACTGTTCAGTGTTTCCTATTAGAAACAAGCTAGTGACTGCACATATTGTTACTAATTTTAAGAGTTAACTTATGCCATTAGATTTATCTGTGACTTCAACTGTGCCAGCCAAGGGTTACAGATACATCTTTCAGAGATTTCTAACACTGCTTTTGGAGATTTATGTAGGTGTATGAGCGGAATTTCAGCTTTGCAAACAGAACAGTGCTAAATATTTACTAAAAAAACCCTGACTTTCTCTTAGAAGTTTGAAGTGTACACGGAATAATATTTCTTTTCCTCAGCTAACATAAATGTGCATGTGTATATATATATATATATATACACACTTACAATACACACCTACTTTCATACTACTGCCACTCTACACAGGGCAGAAATTCAATAAGATTTCCCTCTAAGGGCTGTTCTAAGGAACTTGCTCACTAGAGAATGCCTATCAGTTCTCGGTTATTATTACGGAATGAAATTAATTCTTCCCAGGGATTTGGGAAGAAGACAAGATGATGCCTCAGGCTGCTGTGTACAGAAATTTGGTCACCTGTTTTTCATTTGTTTATGTATTTTACATTGTCATGGGAACTTTAGTAAGTATCTTGTGTCTGATCCTTTCTAAGAGAAGCAGTGGCCCAGATATTCACCGACTTCTAAACTTTTTGTGTGTTTTAGCATTTGTGAAAATGGTAGTGACATTTTCCTGGACAGTATCCCATGGAAGATAAAAATCATAGATAGTACAGATAAAACACCACCAATAATGACCTGCAAGCTTGATGTTTGAGAGCTTTCCTGGTCTAGCAACTAGTGACCTATGTTTTCCATTAAAAAAAACAGAAGAAATATTACCTCTGTGATTATCATGTCATGACTAATGGTCAGTAAAATCTTTTCCACATCACCTTGTATTTTCTTTCTCTTTGTTTTGAAGTACATAACTACATTTGGGGCTGTATATACAGCAGTTTTAAAATCCTATAAGAAATGTTTCCTCTCTCAATAAAGCAAAAGAAAAAAGTGATATTACTTAAATTTCTTGTTATTATGAGACAAAAACATGACTGACATTTTTTGTCATGATGTTAAAATATGGTGTTGTGACATTAAAATGACTTGTGTATAGTTATCAGGTGGTAATTACCACGTGTGAAAAAGCAATTTTATTTTGTAGAAAAAATAGTCAGTGTACAGTATCACACTCTGTTTTTATTCTCAAGTACATTGTTGCAACTAGCTTCCAAGTCGAAGTTCAATAGGAATTTTGTGTACCTCAAAAAAAGTGATGACCTTGCACTGTTCAGCATCAACTTCTCAGGATTCAGCTATCCGAATGAACTGGAGATTTCAGTCTGGAGACACGTTCAGGAGCTGTCACACACAATATATTGCTATTACAAAAAACTGACATCAGTATGGCTTTTTAACTGAAAAATGCATCCATAGTCCATGAACTTCACACCAGGCAACGTGCTATATGATCATAATAAAAAAGTAATTATTCCTAGAAATTGCATGCTGCTATACATTTTTATAGTACTACTTTAAAGAAAAAAACCTCTCTTTCATACAGTGTAAAAATTACTCTCAAAATTTATAGTTATGTTTTATCATCAATACCTAAACATGAAACAAATTAATATTTTTTATATCTGTAGGAATAGAAAACTGTGTTTTTCTCCATTTACTCTTTCCACATGATCATTTTTTATGGAAGAGCTGTCACTTTTGAATCAAGCTCTGTAATAGAAAGGCTTTACATTTGAAAAAAATTGTTTTTCCCCCCATTTTGCATGCTTTGTTTTGTTTTGAGAAGAGGAAAAAGCAGGCTAGAGTTCAGCTGCCGTGGAACAACTTGTCATTGTAACTTAAAAAACCCCCATCTTTGGATGTTGTCAAAATAGTACAGGTAAAATTTTGCATTACAGAAGAGCGTTCTTAATACATTCACAGACAAAAAATAGCTCAGCATGGTTCTAGGGATGTGAGGACTTGGTCTTGGGGCCAGCTGATATTGTCTCTGTCAGACACAGGGGAAGCTTCTAGCAGCTTCTCAGAGAGGCCAACCCTGTAGCCCCCAGTACAAGAAACACTACATTATTCAGAATATTTAGCAACTCTACCACAAGCTGGGAATATTGGGAATCTAAAATATCAAATTTGACCTATAAGTAGAAAAAATTATGCTCACTACTCTAAAATGTCATGCTGAAATTCAGGCCCTTACATTTAACTTATTTCACTTTCTCAAAATCCTTCCACTCTAAATGTATTTTATAAATTTTCATGTAGGAATTTGCTGAGGGAGGAGTGTCAGAGATGGAACTGTGAGATAAATTAGCAGGTTCCATAATTCACTGACCTAAAGACATTTCTTATTTTTGTTCATATATTTTGCACTTTGATGAGGTTCCTTGACATTATGCCCTAAAGATGGAAATTCAGCTTTTATAGCGTAAATTTCTGACTTTTTAGTAGGCTTTGTGTGTGGATGCTAAATACTGAATGTATCAATATATGAATCTAAAATAAAACTAACATTTTATTCTTCTTGCTACTTGCTATTACTTGTGGCTGTTATTTTTCAGTAAAGGAAGGTGTTGATTCAAAATTCCCATTTTTCTCTAAATAAATTTTTTCAAGGGGATTCTTATTTTAAATCACATCCTCCTGTTATCCCTCACATACACATTGCTATAAAACTAATATATTAACGATTAGTTTATTAATAAATAATAGTAAGTCAGTAGAACAAATCAGCAAGAATCCTTTGCACCACAGCCCTTCCAAAGAGCACTGGAGAGACCCAAGAATTTTTGATAAAGATTGTGTTTCAGGCTGCTTGATCCCTCAAGTCAAGCAAGCAAAAATTAGCTATTTCAAAGGCAAATTTTTCATCTGCATTCAGGATAGCATTTATTGAAATGCAGGGGTGCAGACTGGTTCAAGATAACACAGTAAAATGCCCATGAAACTGTCATGTGGAAAGGTCTATGTTTGATGGACATGAGCCAGCAGAGGCTCCCAGTAGTGCAGCTACAGGAGATAGGCCAATAAGGTCTCCTCAGAACAGTGTGTTCCTCATTTCCTAAGAGGTCTCCTGAAGAAGAACTGGTCTTTCTCAATCCTTCCAAAAGCCTTATGTGTTCAGATTTATTTTTGGAGGTTTTGTTTGGTTGGGTTTTTTTACTTTTGAAACACCGTCTCAAAATAATGTCATTACTGATGCAATTTCCGAGTAGGCAAGAAGAGAAAATATTTCTTCCCTAAGAATTAATTATTGTCAGCTGATGTAAATGGTATCAGTTCATTGATTCAAAGAAACTGCATCAGTTTACAGCTGTAATGCTCTGTCTGGTATGGTCAGACACTTCCATCAATTCATTTTCTACTTTGCATGCTTTTAATTGTAACTAATAAATGTCTTCATTATTTCTCCAGGTAGTTCAAAATTTAAATTTCATTGGTCTCAAAGCCTTTCTTTTAACTACAGCTAGGCAATATTCCTTTTTAATTTTTTACCTATGCTTTTCAATGCTATCATAATAATTCTTTCACTTAAATTTATGATTTTTATTATCACAGTGTTTTGTGTTGTTTTTTGCTTCAGTCAACTAGAGAGAACAAACATATTTTTTCATAGTTTCCATAGTTTCATGAAAAAATATTTTCGTTGGCACCCCCTATGTTGAATTATTTAATAAAAAATGCGGTTTTTAATGTAATCTTATGACAATTATTCTCTTTTTTTGTGTGTGTTCCTGTGAGACTTTACATAAACCAGACCCTGTATAGTTTGTAACATTATTTGGAGTGGACAGTGGCTAATATCTACATTTTTACTTCATTTCCACTGAGAAACATATTTAATCCCTCAGAAACAGCTTGTAGGTCATTAATCATAAAACTGACTCTTCAGGAAAGCCATGAACTTTCAAAGTTGAGATGCTAAAATGTTTTCTCAGACAATATGATTCTTGAGTAACTTGTCTGAGTAATAATTATGCTAATGTCATTGTTGCTTCTCCTCCAAAGTTCTTCAAAGGTTCCTTCCATAAGTCTCATGGAGGCAGTCTGGATCTCTTTCTGATGGGTACCAAGGAACAAAGCCCTGTTGCCACATTTCTTGTGGGACACAACCAGAACATTTTAATTCACTCATTTTCTCTATATAAATTTATTATAAAGTGACCTTATCAAATTAAGGGACACCATGCTATCTAAAAATCCAATGAATTTTAATGTAGTCTGAACTTTCCCCAATATACCTTAATCCTCCTAAAGATCAATGTTGAGTACAGCCTACTTCCCTAAACAATATAAAATTTCCATCCCCACCATCTCTTGAAAAGTAAAGCAGCTGGCAATACAATTAGAAAGATGAGACTCATTATATGAGATGGCAAAGTTGGACAGATTTATCAAATCAACACTATTTCAACTTATTTTCAGTCCTACATCTGTTCATTGCTTCTGCAAAGGAAAAAATGAGTGCTTCTTGAATGTTTTTCTCTAAAGAGATCCATAGTGCTCGACCACACTTTTGTTTGGAATAGTTTTCCATCAAATCAATTCCATCTTCATCGTTAGTGATTTTCTTGTTGCATCTTCAGATCTAATTAAGGCAATCATGCCTTTTCAATTAACTACAATTACTTTAATTAGGTGAATAACAACAAGAAAAAAAAGAAAACAACTTCCAAAGTTAATCAAATTAGTGTATCCTTATTTACAGACTGCAGTTGAGTCTGTAGATTTCAGCCCAGTTTCCAACTTCAGCACAAACCAACCTCAAGGGATGGTGGCAATGAAAGCACAGCCAGCTCAGTTCAGAGAGGGAAATCATGTGGGTTTGATGTAACTTTGAGGCGAAACTATATTCCCTGGCAGTAGATGTAAAGCAAGCAACTTTCCCCATACAAGCAGTGGCTGAAACCCAGACCCAAAGTTGTTTGCTGTTTGCTAAATATGTCAATTTGGAGGAAAAGAAAGAAGAGTTTATGATTTTTTTGAGGGACCATCAATTTCTATGCAGTATTTTGTGTACAACTGGAATTATTAAAGCCTGAGTCTTTATCACTGTCTAGAAGCAGTAGTGATTCTTGTGAATAAACTCCGCATTCTCTCCCTGTGAGCGAATCCACTTTGAAGGGTGGTTCTGGAGTATATGGCCTGGATTCCTTTCCAGTGCACTCTAAACTAGAATCCTGAAATACACTAAATACTTTAAAACTCCTGATGGAAACATAAGTATTCTAAAAAACATTATGGCCTTTGGACAGCTTTGATTGAGAGGCAAGGTGTGCTGGTTTTGTCTAGGATAGATGTAATTTTCTTCACAGTAGCTGATGTGGAGCTGTGTTCTGGATTTGTGCTGGAACCAGTGTTGATAACACAGGGATGTTCCAGCTGCTGCCAAGCAGAGCTTACCCAGAGTCAAGACCTTTTCTGCTTCTCACCCTATCCCACCAGTGAGAAGGCTGGAGGTGCACAAGGAGTTGTGAGGGAACACAGCCAGGACAGCTGACCCCAACTGACCACAGGGTTATCCCAGCCCATGTGGTGTTGTGCTCAGCATACAGAGCCAAGGGAAGGAGAAGGAAGAAGGAGATGTTTGGAGGGATGGTGCTTGTCTGCTCCAGTCACCATTACCTGTGCTGGAGCTCTGCTTTCCTGGGGATGGCTGAACACCTGCCTGCCCCTGGGAAGTGGTGAATTAACTCCTTTTTCTTCCTTTGCTTATATGCACAGTTTTTGCTTTGCCTGTTAAACTGTCATTATCTCAAACTCCAAGTTTGCTCACTTTTACCTTTCCAATTCTCTCCTCCAGCCAACCAAGATGGGGGGATATAGGCTGGGAGGAGTGACTGAGTAGGAGCATGGAGAGGAACTGCTGGTTGGGCTTAAAGCGTGACACAAGTTGACAAAAAATTAAACATACATGCAGTGAGGATGTCATGAGGCCAATCCAAGTCTAAGTGGAGCACAACACCCAAATCAAGCATGAAGCAAATATAAGAGGTGGTCTTCAACATGAACAAATCTTTATATGTATTCAGTGAACAGCACTGGATCACTAGATAATGGAGACATAGTTCAAGTTTGGCAGTATTTGGATTGATGAATGGATCATGGGATTGTCTCTTTCTTACAATAAACTGAATAAAGAATGTGAAGTAACATGAAATGTGATACAAATGAATACACTAAACCTATAATATATTCCTATGATAATGTTGACGCATGCTGATATTTGTTCCATCTTCTTTTAGACATTTTGTCCTGTACTGCCTTTGTTTCCTTTCTTTTCCAGAGACCACAAGCTATTTCCTTTGCCAGCAAAGAGGATGTCTGAATTCAAACTGGCAAGGAATGTTCCCCTGCATCTTTTCACCAAGAATCATATCCTTACAGCATGTTCTATTAGCCAGTATCAGACAGATTTTATATCACAGCTAGAAGAATAATAAAACTGAAGAATTTTAAAAAGATTAATTTGTCTCAGTTGAGATTAGAAAAAATTATCTTCATACTACCACTAGCACAACTAGTATGCTGCAAGTATGTAATTTCCCTCCATCAAACATAATTTTTGACAGAACAGTTGATGCAAGATTGAAAATTTGTGGATGCTTTTATGAACACTAAGTGGTGAGAAAGTCCATAAAAATGCTTTCTGTATTCTTGAAATAGTTCCTTCTTTCATGTGTACAGTGAAGTCTTGCCTGCCTTTCATTTTAGACCTTTATATCTCACTACCAGTTCAGAATAATTTATAGACTAATACCAAGTACCAATTTTTTAAAATAACTCAAATGAAAGATATTTATGTTCAGAAATTTCTTCCATATTTGTGTATGCTTTACTCGTAGTAGTTTCTTTAGCATGGGAGGAGGAGGATGGAAATCAGTCCTTAGCCAGATATGAAGCAATTTGAAGCTATTTCAAAAATCCTCTTTGTAATTTTCCTAGACATACCTTATTGGAATTACTTTTATGCTGCTATAATTTACTGAAGGAAAAAAAAAGGAAGAAACTTTATTAACTTTCAGCCAATTTTTACATTTCTATATATCTGTGACTCTTTTCAAGAAGAACCAATTTAGCAACTAGTATTCTTGCAAGATAAATAAAGGTGAAAATAAGGTCTGTGAAAAAAAAATTGAAAAATTAATTTAAATATTTTTATTCTATGTAAGGGAAGAAAAAAGTTTTTTAGATACTTTCTGAACTACAAGGGTGGATTTTAAAAAAAATGTATTTTTCAAATGTTATTTTTTGTTAGTTTTTCCTCAGCTCATATTATTCTGTATGAAGAATTAATAGCTCTAGCTAAAATCACTGTAAAATTTATACCCAAATCTCTGCCATCAGCATTCAACACTGAATTATTCTTCATGTTTATTTTGGTTCTTGGCTTCATCTGAGCAAGGATGAGTAAACTCTGCCAAATCTTATGTTTATATCAGATGAAAGGCAGATGTTCCTGGGAAAATAAGTGGAGACTTCAAGATTTATTTCAATGGAGAACTAATTTAATTCTCATTGTTTCCCCAAAACAATGGTTCACTGCAAAAGTCCAATCTATAATGTTCCCCTTTCAATTTTATAAAATATAACTCTTCGTGGTGATGCTTTAATATAGGAGTGCAAAATTTATCTCAGTGATGACTCATGTCGTCAAGAACTGAGTGAAGAAATTTGGACTAAGATAAATATCTAGCATGTATGCATGTTCTTCTGACAGCTTATCACAGAGCTGTAGAAATGAACTTGCTTTTCCAAGTTTCTTTACAGCCTCTGTGAAAAGGGAATGTACTACGTTTGTGGATTGCTTATTTGGTTGTTTAGTTTTATTCAAATACATGGCTTGTGTTACTCCATGCCTTTTTGCTGCATTTTAGGAAACTGTTTTAAATCTACTGGAGGAGCTCAGAATCAAGCTTTCTTTTCTGTTAGTAAAAATAGAAAATCCCCTGACCTATGAATACTACTTCCTTAGCATCTACTTAAATTCACAGTATACCAGGCACCACAGAACAAATACTTGCTCTCCAAGTGCCAAATCAGTCCAAGCTGATTCCAAAAGCAGAGGTCAAAAAACCTTAATATTTTTTTCCTGCCAAAGTAGAGGAACTGACGTGGTGAGGCAAAGATTCAAGCAAAACAACCAGAGAAAAATAGTTAAAGAAGCTCGAGGCCATGCAAAAGCGCTATTGTTATTATTATTGATATTATGTATATAAGCTATATAGTATATGAGTATATAAGTATATATAAGTACTTATAAAAGTATATAAGTACTTATATAAGTATGTAGGTATATAAGCTATATATGTATATAAGCTATATATGTATATAAGCTATGTAGTGTTACATTTCCACATTCATTTTAGGTGGCAGAAACAGACAGATCAAAAAAGAGGGAGGCACTATGGTTTCAGATTAGCACATACATAAATGCAGACACGTTTCTGAAAGCTAATTTGCAGTGTGGCTTCTCAGCAACACCACAGAAACCAGAGGAGCAGCTCCCTAATGTGTATATGTGTGTCTTGCTTTAAAAGACAATGAAGACTCTCAGATGCCCAAAAGACTCTAAACAGAAAATCAGTAACTCAGAGATTTGGCAGAATTAACTCTTTGAATTGTAAACAATGAGTTATTGATTACTCAAAATTAATACCCTCCTTTCCACTCCTTCTTAGTTGCACCTGAAACAAAGAAGTCCAGTAAGGATCTCAGTGAAATAAAAAAGGCCAATGAGATCACTAATTCTATTTTTTTGCTCAGTCAGGCATGGTCTCTGAAAAACATCCCTACTGCAAGGTAGGTTTAATAGTTATAACATCTACCTATTTATTTTTATGTTCTTTCCCTGTGTAGATGAAATTCATGGACTATTTTCCTCCAAGGACATGCATCTCATCGTTTCCACGGCACAGTTTGTTTAAAGTATAAAATGCATTTTGCCACACTTCAAACAGCATGGCATGTGTATCATCTTTCCTCCATTCGGAGAAATGAAGTGCATGAGGTGTGGTAATGGTGAGGATGTTTTTGTTTATCACTCATTCAGGTGAAAATTGGAAAGGTGAAATCAAGTGTATAGTGATTAGAAAATGCTGCAGTGAGTAGCTGTAATCAGGCTGATAAAATGTCACACCTCAGACCTGGTTTTGGGTAATTTAGAGATCACAGAATGGCCCAGCGCAAGGCATGCAGACAATAAACTAAAGTGCCATGACTAGTTTTGAGTGGTTTACAATAGCTAAAGATTAGAAATAAATTTTTCATTGTACTCTCTTTTCTTTTGATTCCATTTTTTTTTCCTCAGCGTCTGCCGTTTAATGCAGGCTGTGTGCCAAAACGATCTTAGAAAGTCTGCTATACCAGATGTCACCCTTTTGCCCTTTTGCTCTGTCTGCAGATTTTCTTTTAGCAGCATTTGAAACTAAGTTAGTGAGCATACATTTTCCAGTAAAAAGAGGCATTATGAATAACACTTTTTGTATCTCTGAACAACACCTACAAAGTGCAGTACGCATTATACATCAGCTACACCAACTAAATATTTAAAAGAAGGTTATTCTTAACTCTTAGCTGTGTGGGGAGTACCTTAGTGGTGTCATTCTTTCAAATACATATATCAGCTACAATGGAGACTAGTATTAGAGGTTAATAAACCCCCACAGAGATGGATTTTACAACATTAATTTGACCTGGGCTGGGTAAAGATTACTTATTTTATTCTACATACTTCTTGCAAGTTTTTTTTGTCTTCTGGTGTACAAGAGCTCTATTCTATTATTTCCAAAGGAGAAAACTGTTCCCGTTTGAACAGGAACATGTAGCAATAGGATTAATTTTCTAAGATTTCCTCACGTAAACTGCAAATTTCTAGAAAACACGAATGCCTATTGCTTCTCAAGTTACAGGCATAATCATTAAATAAAATCATCTTATTTTTGTTAAAAGAAACTGAGACATATATAAACTCTAATTTTCACAGGCCTCCCCAATTCTTCAAGTACCAGGCACTAATCAAACAGTTAAAAAATATCTTATTTCTTTGTAGAAGAGATAAATGTTTTAAAAACTTGTATTTAACAAAACCTCTAAATATTACTCTGCATCCAATGACAGTGTGTGGTCAGACTTCCTTGGTCTGACTGCTGCAGATGACTGTAATGTGTTCTCATGAGATAATGTGTTGGTGTTTTTGTTGTTTCAGATTTTTTATTCAATAAAGTTTGAACAGAGATTGACTGCTGTGGATCACTCCTTTTGGGTCAACCATGCAATAAAAAAAGTGAAACAAACATCACTTTAAAAAGTGTCCCAAANAAACAAATAAGCAAGCAAACAAACAAACCTCAAAAAAACCCCAGTCAAAACATCTACAGCCCGGTTCAGCAAGATGGAGTAACTGTAATTTAAATTAAACATCCTCTTTGCACAAACAAATTGAGGAATGAGAAGTTGGAGAAGATCTCTGTGAAAGATATCTGAGGATTCTGGTTAAACATGGGTCAGCAGTGTGCCCTGGCACCCAGAAGAGCATTGGGCATATCAACCAACCATTATCACTGGCTGGTTGAGAGATGTGGTTGTCCTACTCAAATCTGTGCAGGTCCAACCTTACCTTGAATATTGTGTGCAAGTTTGGACACTTCAATACAAGAAGGACATAAAATTATAAATATATCCAGAGGAGAATTATCAAGACTGCAAAAGGCCTTGAGGGCAAGACATATTAGGATCATTTGAGGTCACTTGGTTTGTTCAGAGTCTGAGGGAAGGCTTCATGGCTGTCTCCAGCTTCCTAAAGGTGGGCAGCAGAGGGGCAGGCACACATCTCTTCTCTCTGGTGACCAGGGGCAGGAGTCCAGGAAATGGAATGAAGCTGCATCAGGGGAACTTCAGGCTGGACATTAGGAAAATGTCCTCTCTTAACTGAGAGGGTGTTTGGCATAGGAAAGGCTCCCCAAGGAAATGGTCATGGCAGGAAGCCTGCCAGAGTTCAAGGAGTGTCTGGATGATGCTTTTATTCATATGGTTCAGCTTTAGGCCATCCTGCAAGGAGTAGGGATTTGGACTCCATGAGCCTCATGCAACTGAAGATCTCTATTGTTTTATGAAAATATTGTAATACTCAAATAAACTAAAGTCACTGAACTGAAACTATGATATTCTCACCAGGTCATGGAAACTGTGCTCTGAGTTAGCTGCCAATATATTTATGTACAGGAAAAAGACATGTTATTTACTGAAATTATCTGTAAAACAGCCTCATTTCTACACCCACCTATGATACAAGTAAAGAAAATAAATTGTGTGGAATTGTTCACTTCAGTAAATTTCTATATGCTTATATATCAGCATTCTCCTTTCACAGCCACATGTACTCTACCTCATCTTGAAATCGTTCAAAAATATTTGTGACAAGACTTTGTAAGTTTTCAGTGAACACTGATTTAAATATAGATGTGATAATTAGCTCTTGGAATCCATGTTTTGAATTATGCAAAGCAGTTTAACAGAGCAACAAGTTGCTGCAAATATTTTTTGAAAGGTCAAATCACTTCTATGTCTGCTTCATCTTTCTTTTTGTAAGTATACTCTAAAAAATGAAAGACATTAGAACACTATTTACCTTTCTAAGAATAAATGTCAAAGTCATATTGAATGAAAGAACACTAAAATTTTTACTGAAGGCCAGCTGCCAAAATAGAAATTAACACCTACAAAGAAATATTAGACAATTCCCCGTAATAGTAACAAGAGAAATATGAGTTCAAAGATTATTGTTACATAGAATATTCATTAATATAAGCTGATATAAGTTAATGGCAAGGCTCAGAATTTTGGTTTTGGTCTTCATGAATGGGAAAATTGCCTCTTAGACTTCTAGTGTTATTAATTTATTTTGATACTTTGCTAGGCTTTAACACCAGTACTTTGTTTTCTGTAAACCTGTAATATACCAGCCATCTGATACTGGCCAGCTGCCAGAATGCAAATTAACACCTACAAAGAAATATTGGACAATTTCTCTTTCCCTGGTAATTTTGCATTATCACTATTGAGCATAGTTGAATATTCATCTGTCCATTAAAATTCAGGTCATTATTCTGAAAAAAAAAAAAAATTGGTTTTGACATAATTTTTCCCACACCATCTTCTCCTTCAGGATTTTTCTCTGCATCAGCTCTAAGTTAAAACATATTTTTATGTCAGTTTAAGAATTAAGATTTTCACACATGTATAAAAATCTTATCCTCTTACAAATTCAGTAAAAGATTAACAAACACTACACTTTAGCTATAATTAGAAAGAATTAAATCTGAATCCAATAATCTGTGTTGAAAAATGCAGGTACTTCCAAAGCTTAGACTTTTTCCAGCAGGACATTTTTTTTAAAAAAAAAATCTCTGGTTTACAGCCACAGAAGTTTATTTTGTGGGGTTTTGTATGCAATAACAGAGAGTGGAGGAGAAAAACTTTAAGATGCTATCAAATTTCATGGTTCCAGTGTGTTATTGTGTGACATGTTCTACTGCAGAGCAGAAGATGGTCACCATTGATAACAAAACCTCTTAATTCAGTACATTACCAGAAAGCTATCAAAGAGGAAAAAAAAGTGAAGACAAACATTCAACTGCTATTTAGCAGAGACATAGCTATGTGAGGTCAAGCAGTTAATCATTTTACATATTATTGAAACGTGTATGAAAACAAATTCAGTGATTTCATAAGATAGTTTATTTTAAAACTGGGGGTCCTTTTTAAGTTTCTAAAATTTATCTTCAAACATTGAATTACCTAAATTATTTTTTTCTTATAATATTTAAATCTAGGGGGTTGGGGGTTTGTGGCTTTTTCTTAGGTTTTTGTTTGGGTTTTTTGGGTTGGAGGGATTGTGTGTTCTGGTTTTGTGGATTTTGGTGTTATATTTTTTTGTTTGTTTTTGGATTTTGGTTTTTGGTTTGTTTCATTTTAAAGCACATGTGATATGAAATTCTTGGTAATAGGGAAGATTACACTAAACTTCCAACTATAGAGTCAGAACCTCATAAAGTCTAATTTATATAATTTTTAAATTATTAGCAGTCTCAGTCAATAATAAAGAATTTGTTGGTCAATTAGAAGATTCTTCTATCCAGTTCACACAAAAGAAAACAATTTGAATATTTTCATCCTTTTTTTGGTTGGGTTTGTTTTGGTTTTTTTTAAGTGTGTTGGGAATGGTGCAGTCATCCTACATATTTTCTATTCATCATTTTCATTACGAAGAAGCTTAATTCCAAATAATTTTTTTAGACCCCTGAAGTCCAGATGCATTCCAAGGAAGTAGGTGTCAGAAGCTGGCTCACCTAAGACTTGTTTTCTGGAACATACTCTTATTTTACCTACCAAAATAAAGGCACATCATCACACCATTTTTATTTCTCATTATGATATCATCCTTGTTTATAGCACTAAAAATATTGTTCCAATTTTGGCAAACCTTAGCTGCAGTTTAATTAAACTTTAGCCTCTCTGGTCATAAGATATAAATAGAAAATAAAACACATATGCAAAAAAAAATCTACAGCACATGTGAAGAGAAGTGAGTGCCTTGGGAGACTTGGAAAAAAATAAACTTTTTCAGCTACTCAACTATTTGATTACTTATTTAATATCCAACTCCAGTATATTAAATGTAAAACATTAAGTTCCACAGCATTATGTGCTCAGTTTTATATAATTTAAAAGCAAACAAACAGCTCTTTTCATTGACTAAAGGTAAGAGGGTTAATTAGAAGGTCAGAAATGGTGAGTCTGTAAACTAATGAGGCACTGGCTTACCAGGGAAACATAGGGCAGTTACTTTAACACTGTACATATACACAAACAAATATATTCAAAGACACACAGCTGAAAGATACCAAAATGCTCTCCTCTGAATTAAGGAAGTTTCATTTTACTGTGCTGGGTATTTTTAACCAAGGCTACAGATGCATCATTTAGGCTGAAGATTGCCAGAGATCCACCTTCAGTATATGAGTTTTTTAAGCTTAATCTGTATCAGTTATGGTACAGTGCCATAAAAGTGATCTAAATTAAAACATAAGCCATCACTACATTGACTGATTGGCAGCCTACGAGTATGATTATCTCTCTACAGAAGAAAAAGTTTTAAATTTTCAACAATTCTAAGAAAACATTAGCACTGTGAAACAGCATTCAAAGCAAATTGAAATTCTTTTGCATTCAGAGACATGATTTGTTCTATATATTGTTTTGGTTTTCCTTATGGTTTTTGTTGTTGTTGTTGTTTTTCTTCTTAATTTTCTTTGTAGCAAGTACTGGTAAAATGTCAGGCATCTGATTGGATAGTAAATACAAATCTCTTTTAGGGGATATGTTGAAGCTAGGTTTAATCATATTTAATAAAATTCTTTCAGATACAATGACTAGCAGGCTCCTAAAAAATGGAAGTTCTCCATTTGTTAAGTTCAATAAATCTATCAAAGTCTTAATTTTTAACCTATTCTCTCAAAATACATGTTTATTTGCATAAAACTGTGCAACAAAACAAAAAGTAGCTCAGATAACAACCTTGCATTTTTTATTTATGCCGTTAATGATGAAATCATGCTATGGAAAGTTATAATCACATCAGCTATTTTGGGCATCAGCGATATTCTCTTAACTCCCTGCCCAATTTTGTAGATACTTACTTTTCCAATTGAAAATTCCCACAAAACCTTTAGGCTCAGAGGTGAACTTTACATCATTATCTCTACTGCACTTACCTGTTAATGCTTGTCTTCTGTCTAACCTTATGCAGTATTCAAGAGTGCTTCATTTATTCACATTACCTCCTGGCAGAAATCGCTAGAAAATATAGCTGGAAAGGTGGACTTGGCAGTGGTGCTTATGATGTTCCAGCCTCATTTAATTCATGAATTTAAGGGTTATAACATTGATCATGCATGTGTCCAAATCACCCCTGTCAAACAGAGTTTGAACTCCCATTCCACAAAATGGCCTCATCAGCAACTGAGTGACCTGCACTAGTGGGACTCTGTCTGTCATCCCTGATGCTGGTGATTCCCCTTACAAGGAGGATACATTAAAATGCAAGAAGATCTCATGAGAAGGTTATTTCATATCCTAATGGTAATAGCCCTGCTATGAAAACTTAAGTCAAAGTCGTTGCTTTGGTGAATATGGTGCATGTAACTCCAAAATGCCAGATGGCTTCATATCCCTATGTGCTAAAAGTCATGATTTTCCTTGTCACTTCCAATCTGTTAACACCTCTCAACATGACATTTGTTGAGGATTCTCTATGCTCACTGTAGACCTAAAGACCTAATTTTTCTATCCTCACTGTGAAGGAGATCAAATCCTTACCACCCACATTTTGAAAGGAGGCCTAGCAACCATATTTAGCATTATGAATGTCAATGTTGAGGACTTAATCTCCACTTAGTGAATTAATCCTGAAGAGATTAGTGAGACAAAAATCAAGGCCAAGACACACCATAGCAGACCCAGAGGACACAGTCTCTTTACATCTTTGATTACAGCCCTGGAGATAAGAGTGATGCAAAACTGTAGACTTTGGGGAGGGTAATGTTAGACATCTCAGAGGACAAAAAAACCCAAACTGTAGTAAATAAAATCATCAAATTTATCTCTCCGTTAAGCTGAATGCAAAATGATGGCTGCTGTTCTTCGTCTATCCCAACTACACATTCCATCCATGAAACATCTATTTCATCTCTCTACTGCTTTTTCTTCTCTGTGCCAGTTTTACAGCGAAACTGGTGTGATCCTAAAACCTGACTTATGATCCTTTCCCAACCATTGTCATGGACAGGCCACCAGCAGATAAGCAATGTTCCTGTCCTTTTCTTCTTTTTCAGGTTTTATTTGGCTTCATTAAATTATTTAAGGTTAGGTGTTCCATAGGTCTAGAAAGATTAAAAGGTTTGCAATATGCTTTTTCTTTAGCATACATTGAAAACTGAAAAAATATTATATATAATACTTCAAAGTTCAGAGTAAAATAAAATGCATTTTTAGAAAATTTTCACTGGCAGTCTTCCTGACACTCCAGGAATCAAATAAAACCAGGAATTAAAGACTTATCCTCTTACTTTTAAATTATGCAACAGACAAATTTTTTTTCAAAGACAGTCTTTTATGTAGAGCAAATTTTCTCTTCCAAAATTAATTTTCTTTTTAAAAAAAAAAATAGTCAATATCCAAAATGTTACAGTTTAACAAAGCACTTCTTTGGTTTGGCACTTGGAATATAATAATTTTAAAATGAAACATTTTAGAAAAGAACTTTTAAAATAAAACTTGAATGAGAAAAAAAATGGTGAATTCAAAAAAAAAAAATTGTTCATGAATTTTTATGTTGATTAAATAAACTACACTATATGCAACTACTTTTACCCAGCAAAGTTTCTTAATAAAGTGCTGAAGTGTTCCCTTTATATTAGAACAATAGATGTTTCTGATACATTTAAAATTTTAAAAATATTTTAACTGCTACATTTAATACCTAACATCGTTAATATGATGGGGGTTTAATTATTCATTACGAGCATTCATTTATTCCTGTAGCAAATATCAGTCTTATGGAATATAGTTATGAAATTTTAAAGGGACACTACAATATTAATTGTATGCATACAAGTCAATAAATCTGCCTGTCCCACTCAGATCTCTGGAAGGGCTACCCTGCCATAAAGCCATCGTGCCACAGCAATGCCAAGGTCACCGAGCTTTGAGCTACAGCTGACAGGTGGCTGGATACTCCCTGGGTGCAGGAGGAGTGAGGGCTGCAAGTATAAGCTTCTGTTTAACTCCAGAGACATGAAAGTTTCCATGTTATAGACTAGCCACAATTTTTTTCATAAATTATTGGGGAAAGGATGGATTTAGCCATGCAGAAATATTTCACTATGTCATGTAGTGGCAAGAGCAAATCCACCAATAGTACACGAATGTCATCTTGGGAATGCACACTACAAAACCTTGGCTATCCCTACACAATAAATGTGGATCTATACAGTCACAATGCTCTTGTCAGCAATCTGAACTCACACCAAGTTCAGTGACATATAAAAACTAATGTCAGGGCCGTTTTTGTGAAGTAGGCTATAAAGTTTGGAGCCCTCTGAAAAAGTTACAGTTGTTTTCTCTTCCTGACTTTGACTTGGCCTTGTGGTTAACTGAAGTTCACAGAAGCAACTAAAGCAGGCTCAAAGTGGTTGATGCAATCTTCAAGTGTATATTACATCTCATGCCAGAAATTGTGTCTTCCCTCCTCGTGTATTACCAGTGAATTCAACTCCAGACCAACACCCAAGGTTTGCCAGCATGATGTGCAGCTGTATTAGTTTATCACTGAATATGGTCTGGAAACATTATTGTGTTGTGTTATGATGAAAGATTTAAAAGCAGCAGTATCTGTCATCACTGGAGATGCAGAGAAGTTGTTGCATCTCTCTCATTGCAGAGAAATGTCAAGAATGAGTTAAGAAAATCCAAGATTTCCTATGAGATACACTGAAGAGTGAAAGCTACTCAACTATAACTGTAATACAGATCAAGGATGGAGTCTAGCTGTGATACATTTTCACTATGCACTAACAATGGCCAAGAAAATCAGACCACACTTGTTCAGAGCAAAGGCATTAATGGCTTCAAATTCCAATGTCTTGTTAGATGGTAGAGTCAGATAAATTTGTGGCCAAAAATGTGGCTGTTATAACCAGGCAGTGAGGATCTCCCATGAATGAAATTTCTGATGGCATTTTTTGTGTTGATAGAAATAGAGGTCAAGGAAAAAGGAATCCACATCCACAGCACCAACTTGAACTGACAATCAAGCAGGTTTCAGTAAAGGCTGCATGCTGGCAAGCAGAAACTGAAGGCACTTCAGCCATTCTCTTTTGTTTATATTGACACCTGGCAAAACAGAAAGGCCGAAAGCTGAGACATATCATGATAAATAAATAATATTTAACAATTTATGGGAATGGTAAGCTACTTTTCCACAGTCTGCACAGCCATCATATAAAAAAGCATCAAGAAAAAGCCAGTTCTGAATTCTCTAGCCCAGCCTACAGTGATACAATGAGAAGCTAAGCCAGAGAAAAGTGCTTTTAGCAGACAGCACACTGCAGAACAAAATCCAGACTCTTTCCAGATAGCAGTTCTGTAGCACAGGAGACAAGCTTAATCCATGTGATACAGTAGCTGTACATCTCTCCAGAAGGCCCCAGACAACGCAAAAAGGCTTTGATGTGAGCTGCTTATCCATTAAAAGAATGCATACACTGGAATTCAGGATGCAATGCTAACGGCAGTTATTACCTACTGCCAGCTTATTGTGGATGAGCTGGGAATGCAAGATAGACTTAATCAGTGTGGTAGGAGCTGACACTTAGCTGAGCAAACATTTCATACTTAATGTAAACCAATATGCACAGAGCAAGCCAAAAGCCATAACTACAGGCCATGCATTCGTTGAACACGTATTTTGAACAGCGTGAAATGCACAACTGTTCAGACATCATAAAAATCTCCAACATCATTAAATCACAACTTGGTGTTGGAACAACTATGCAGACATAATTTTTACAGGCAGGACTATGTTTGCAATCTACATTTAGTGAACACTCCTTCTTGAAAAGTCTTCATGGATTTTAAATTGAGAACCAACTGAGAACTAACTTCAGGCATATTTTTCAAGCATTTGGTTTAGACATCAACAACAGAAGAAAATGGAAATTTGTAGGCTTCAAGATAGATATGCAACCACTCACACAAAGCAAATGCCGAAAGATTAATCCTGGATGTATAATATAACTAGAAATCAGGACAGTAGAAATGAAATCAAGTGCACTTGCAGAGCAAAGGCAAGTCAAAAGCCAGAGTGAAATCAGGGGCTTTAACTCAAGCAGTTTTAGTTGTTGTTGTTCGGTAAATACGAAGATCTGGTGGACAAAATTAATGAACTCTTAATAAGGACTGTATTCTTATGATATCATTTTGACTAATCAGTTCTTGCCCCATCAGTTCAGGCAATAGTCATAGAAAATTCATGATAACTACAGACATTGTTCAAGGAAGGAATAGCTACCTGAATATAACTTGGAAGAAAGAATTTAGAATGAAAGGCAGCCAAGAAATCAGCTTTGTATCCACACAGCCTAGGTGTTAGCTGCAATTTTCATCTCTCTATAGAAGGTTCTTTTATAAAGAGAGTATACAATTCTAGAAATAGTGTAGAGAAACACGAGGCAGAACACAGGTTAGTACTGGATGTCTGTTGAAAAGTAAATAAACAAATAAATAAAAATAAATCCCAAACTTTAAAGGGATTCTGAATGCATTACTACGAATGATATGAACATAAACATGACATGAAGCAAGCTTAACTCAGTTTATAGGTAAGCTATTTTTTGCAGCATGATAATTGTTGCTGTTTATTATTATACCACAAAGATACTTACTGATTGTCATCTTTATCAGAAGGAGGAACAGCATCATTCCCAGAATGGTGAAATCCACCTGGTCTAACAGCAAAGTATTTTAACATTCCATGTAAGCAATCCAGTAACCAATCCTTTTATATTTCTGTGTTAGGAACTGTCATAGGAGAGAGTTACACCATCCGTGACCAAAACTGTTAATGTAATCAATGAGCATTTGGGCATTCCCTGGCATCTGCACTGTGCAAGTCTCAAGACACTTCCATTTGTTTAAGATAATCTGTGTGAAATTGCAATGAGGAGATAGTCATTGCCTAAATTTTCCTATTAAAGTCGGGTTCATCGGGACTGGGTACAAGAACATGAAAGCATAATCTTGTGAGTGTTAGATGAAAATAATTTGCAGTCTCTTGGCAGCAGCTTGGAAATAACTATTTCTGCAATAGCAAGTCATGTCAAATAAGCTACCATCCATAAAAGACACAGCACTAAATGCAAACTAATGAGGATTGCTGAATCTGAGAACAATTAAACCTGTCAACTAAACCCCACACTGCAGACATGAAAGGTACGGTGCACTCCAAAACAGAGAAAATCCTCTGTGGCTTTTAATGTAATTCTGCTGGATGGATTTCATGAATTAAGTAGAAGAAATGGTCAAAAGCTTTCACAAATTTGGTTGGTTCTTGGACTGCAACCTCACCAGTGAAAAGTTCAAATGGTCACTGTTGCCTTTTCATCACAAAATTCAGCTGTATAAAAAGGGCCACTGTCAATAAAACATACTTAAAGCTGGGGATGGGAAACTGAAGTGAAGGAAAAGCCAGTTCAGGGTGACCGTTTCTAGAAGCCATGTCTCAGGATATGGAGAGGATGACCACCAAAAGCATAGGAAGTTTCACAAGGTTTTAGTAAGCCTTGGTTAAAATCTTGTCTTATGTAATGCCCTAATGAATTTCCTATGGATTTGCACACTTGCATAGTAAAAATCAGTTAATTTTGAAGAAGGTGGGGGTTTTTTTTATATTTACATGATACATAGATCACCAGTTTTTAATTTGTTTCTTTGACAAGAAAAATGTTTATGAAGTTAGAAAGTATGCAGTTTCTATCATAAAGAATGCATCTGAAATGGCATACCTGTGGCTTATAAAAATAATGTTACCTACTAGTTTATAATTGAAAGAGTCTAGAAATGACAACCCAGAGGAAACATTCCAAGCCTAAAAGTCCAATTTTGTGTTTTGTCTGCCAGTACATATTGTTTTTCATGGTTAACAAAGGTGATTTGAAGACCTGGAAGTTATCCGAGAGCTGGGAAAAAAGTGGTTTTCTGTTTTTGTCACTTTAAAAGAAGAATTAGTAGCTAAAGAGGAATCGTTTGAGGAAGCATCAAATCATTTCCTGCATTTTCAGAAGAAGACATAGCATAGTTTTAAATTCAATGTATAAAATGCAAAATAACAGGCACCTTAACTTACCTTGGTTGGGGCTGTTTCCTTCTTTAAAAAATTGTACATGTGTGAAAATGGGAGAATTTTGGAAAATTGACATCTGCTTCTCCTTGGCGAGAGTAAGAAAAAGATGAATAATCAAAGCCTGTCCTTTTCTAGGCCAATGAGTGTCATTGCAAATTGGTACAACTTGAACCTTTCTAACTACATTAGGCACAAGAGCAACCTGAGGCAAGCAAATCTGGCTCTCCCAGCTTGTGTTGAGGGGAAGCTGTGACACTGTAGAAGGCAAATACACCAGCAGAAAGATATGACCTCATTGGAAGGGAGGTTAGTTGATTGTCCCTGTTAGGCCTGTTCAAAGGAATTTCCAATTACAATTTTAATCACTTAGAGTAATGAAGGACATAACAAACATTTTTGCCTACTCCCTGGATTGAATCAAGCCATTCTTCTGTGAGTCATGTAGATCTACAGAAGAACTTCTTCTCATACACGAGAATGTTACTAAAATTGCTTTCACATAGCGTTTTCATCTCTGGGAGTGGAGAATAGGATGGGAAAACATTATGAGAAAGGCTGTGTGTAAGGTCTGTTGTTCTAATCTTGCCAGAAGGAAGATGTGTTTAAAAAAAGGCAAAAACAGATCTCTGTTGTATTTTCCTAGTTTTGCATATCACCATTGAACTGAAATTGTCATGTCCTGTGATGCAAAAGATACAGAATTCAATTAAATAAGCACAAAAGGGATTCAATAATTTGAATCTCACATGCATATACTGTGATGATTTCTGCCTACTGAGCTTCCAAGCTGAGGAACAGGCAGCTCTCTGAAGCCCTCAAGCAGGTTTGGCAATCTTGGATCTTACATGTCATGTAGATGAAAGTGGCAGAAAAGTCTGTGTGCTTAGCTGCTACCCAGCCTGCCCTGAAATGCTTGCAGTACAAATGAAATCATTAAACCTTTGGAGAGCCTTAAGGGCATGACCTGTAGTATACTTATTTATTGCTTTATTATTTTGAGTGAACTTAGAAAAATAATTTTCTTCCATTGGCAGCATTGATATTTGCAGTTCCACATTACTCTGTTAAGGAGCAGGATAGTGCTTGACTGAGGTGATCTTTGAAATTTTCTTTCCATTTATATGAGAGATCTGGACTGATATGGGAGAATATTAATACAAGGAAATAGCAATATAAAGCCTCAGAAGGTAAAACTGCTGTCTGTCTACCAGCTTAACACCTTGATCAATCTGAAATGATGCTTTGAAGTTAACACATCAGTCATGTTAAGATTTAGTCAGATTTATGAAATCCAAGTTTTCTTTGTTCCACAAGAATAAATTTCTTTTTCTCAGTATTTTAGATATGGAATTATTTTTAAGCTCCAAAACTCTATTTCTATATAGGAGAAGCATGAAAGCATTACACATGCCATGAAAACATCATTTATGGTAGACTAAAATGTATTAGATTTCAGATGTGTTAGTGACAATGAAACAACATAATAGAGCTTGGCAAGATGAAGACAGTCATAACACACATCTTCAACAACAGCATCCAAATAACAGAGAAAATAAATTTACTTCAGAGGCCTTACTAAAGACTTATAATAAATAGATAAATAAAATATGTAAGAGTTTTTGGGTTGGTTGTTTGGGTTTTTTTGGTGTTGATCTCTCTTTCCATTCCAAGGGGACACTGCATAGGATGCTACAGTAACGAAAGAGAAAGAGAGCAGGTGAGGAAACAAGTCCTGAGAACCTTGTGTGTTCAGCATTTGCAGCCAGGATAAAATTCCTAAAAGACAGCTACACTTACCTGTGTATCTCTTTATGCCTCATGTAATAATTCCACCAGAAAAAAAATCAGTAAAAGATGGGAAAAGATCCCAAGAGTTTGCAGATACCATTCCATGGCCAGGTTTACCCATATTAACTCCATGCAGAATGAGTTTTCAGCATCTTTAGGATGACTGCAAACACTATATTGGGTAAAGGAAAAAGACAATATATTAAGTGACTTTTTAAAATTAGATCACAATTAGTTAAGCAGTAGTATCAAGAATAGCTTCTTCTTTAAATTATTCTCTTATTTGTGTTTATCTGATGAAGTGCTCTCTGTTGATGTTGTCCTAACCCTTTCCATTTCACACATTTACCTTATTCAAATTATCCATGATTATCATGTAAAAAGGGAAATCATGTAAAGTGATCTTATTGCCACTCCTACACCCCTTCAGTTTCAACTGAGACCTGTGTCAAGGCTGTGCTCATGTTCAACAGCTCCCACTCCAACTTCTGGGCATTAATCCAAATTTCCCATTTATTAACAATTTTTAATCCATAAGTATATGCCACAATTTCTAAGTGTAATAGAAGATTGAAGGGCTGGAGAACTTGCTATGTGAAGAAAGACTGAAAAAGTAAGGTCTCTTTTGCCAAGAGAAGGGAAGGCTTGGGGGAACCTTATCATAGTATTCCAGTCCTTAAAGGACAGTTATAAAGAGGTCAAAGGCTCTCCCTTCATAAGACCTACATGGAGAAGAGAAGAGAAGAGGTGATGGGGTGCCAGGAAAGCTTTCATCTCAATATAAGAAAGACATTTTTTCACACTAAGAACAACCATTCCCTGGAACAGCCTCCCCTGGCACATGGTAGAGTTCTCATCACTGGAGGGTTTCAGGATGTGATTGAACAGGATGGTAGATAATCTTATCTAGGCTCCTTTTCCTAACAAAATGTTGGACCAGATGGTCTTTTAAGGTCTCTTCCAACCCAGACTTGTCTATAATCCTATGATCCTATTATCTTCAATAGAGTTTTTAAAATGGAGTGAGTTTTTGAAAACACAAAAAGAGTGATAGGCATTACACTAAAAATACAAATGTTGTTGCTCTATCTTTCTTAGGTTAAAAAAAAAAAAACATAATGAGTTTTGTTTGTGGTATGGGAGGCCTTTTCTTTTTGACAGTGTTTCAACTAATAGTATTAAGGGTGCCATTATGTAACACTGAAACACTGTAGGAAAAACCTCAAATGTATGGGAATTCCAAAAAGTAATGGAAGTAACAGTGTTTTTTCAAGAAAGTTTATAATGGTCAGAAATGAATCCATCGTCTTCTTAGATAAAAATAAGTGGCAATTAATGCCATCATTTTTACCAACCAGCTTTCAACATAGGCACAGACAATTTTATTGCAAGTTTAGAAAAAGAAACTTCACCATTAATACAAGAATTTCTGCCTGCTCCTCAAGAAAATGAATGTAATTTTCTCATATTTTTGACCTGTAAAATGTATGTGATGACCTTCCAAAACTTTCTATCTATTACAGATAAGAAGGTTTTTCCATATGTATCTGAATATATATATACATTATTACAGCAGATCATTTAATGCATAAATATATTAAAATTAAAGAGGGAAAAGTTCCAACCCCCCCCCAAAAAAAAAATATTGTACACCTGATATAAATTTCTATAAATCTACCATACATAAACTGCAGAGGACATCAACGTCAGTCGTTAGGTGTCCTGCTTTAAGACTGATAAATGACAGTGATGAAACATAATATTTTCCCCCAAAGCAGCTGCAAAAGCACCTTATAAAGATAAAAAGATTTTCTGACTTTTGAAATTTGAGTTGTACGTTTTATAACATTTATGAATTATTTCAATGCATTTGTACGACACACTGCATTGGAGTAAATGAACTAGGAAGGGCATTTTCACAAGAATTTTGGGACAGAACATAAGAAATATCTCAAGGATATTAACTTTGGAATTGGCAGCTTCGTTCAGCAATAGGAAAGTTAATAAACACTCTTTCAAAAGTTAGGGGTTTTTCACTGTAAACTACATGAAAATCAACAGAAGGCAAGAAGATAAAGTCTAATTTGAGATAATATATCTCAGTGAAAGCTGAAAGAAATCAGCAGGAATTAGATGACTGTTAATTATATTAATGTCACCTTGACTTTCAAAAAGAATGTGAAAAAAAATGGACAGATTATTGTACTCACCATGTGTTTTCTTTATATCTTTGTCATTCTAAAGTTTCTGTAATACTACATACCTTAGCAAAAGAGAAAACACAACCAAAATATAAGTCCATTTGATTCTGGGGAGAGAGTAGACAGTGTGTATGTTATTTCTATAAAACAGTATCCCACTGGATCAGGAAAATACCTCAGGATGTCTAATTTAGATAACAATCATTTTCACACCAGCAGACAAAATATCAAGTAATAACAAAAAGTTCACTCTATTGCCAACGTAATTAATATGTAAAATTTCTGGGAGTAGAATAATTAACATTGTTAGCATTTTATAAACAAGAAACAGTGAGCAATCATTCATCAGAATTTTTTTCTCCACTAGCCTAAAGAGTAACAACAGCCTCAGACAATGTGTTTAACAGACAGATTTAATACTCAGGAACTTTTAGCAATTTCAAAGGTTGGCCAGAAAGAAGTTAAGATAAAAAGAGGAAAGAAATCGAATGCACACCAAATTTTAAAGGTTATAAACTATAGTGAATGCAGTTCTCTTTATTCTTTGCTTATCAGATGTCAATTGACTACCAGGTCAGACTGTGTAAACGTGTACAGAATTGTACAAGGCTAGGAGTTCTCTTCAAATTAAGTAACTATTGCAAGAAAAGGAAAATGTGTACCTTATTATATCATATTTAGTAGTATCTGTGAATTCAAAAAGGACTGTCAAAACTATTTTCATAAGAATCAGGTTCAAGGACTTGTGCATGTCCAGTTTCTTTAAACATTCCACAGCCTGATCCTTCCCATACCACGGGTAAGGCTTCCTGTCTCCAGGCCTTCCATCTAGTCTTAGGGGTCTGTGGTTCCTGAGAACAAATCATTCTAGTAAGAGTAGAAGAAAGCACTGGGTACCTCAGCCTTTTCCATGTCCTTTGTCACCCAATTTTATCAGCACTGTGGTCTCTTCTCCCCTAGCCTTCATTTTCTTCTTATATGCCTGGAGAAGCCCTTCTTATTTCTCTTTATGATACTCACCATATTCAATTCTAGATGAGCTTTGGCTTTCTTAACTCCACCCCTTTTTACTTGCACAGTATCTCTACATACCTGAGTTATCTCACCCTACTTCCACTTCTTGCATGCTGCTACATGATACCAGGAAGAAAGGTAGGTCTGGGATTTCTGACTCCAAGGCAAAGATTAAAATATCCCCTCTAGTAAGGCTTCACAGTTGTGAGAGAGGAATCAAATAAGGTGTTTATTCCATGAAGAAAAATACCTTGTAAAGACTCTTGACTAGTTCAGGTTAGCCTGGCCTGAATATATGGTGGAGAGCAATGCTATGCAGAGATAACAGCTTTATTCTCAAAAGCTTCAAGAACAATTAGAGCAGCAGCCAATGAAAGCTTGAAAACCTTGCTTTTAAGTACAATTAAGTACAATTAAGGTGCCACATTGCATTCATATGCATATATTGTTTCAACTTCAACAGCTCATTCCATTGGCAATAGCTTTGTATGTTTGCTACCTTTTGGTATAAAAGTATCCCAAGCTGGTTACTCTTATTCCTTTTTTCCCTGAACAAAATAAAGCAAAACAATTTTTCCTATATAACCATTTACCAATGTTTGGAGAACTAAATCAGGAAAAAACTTGAGCTCAGAACTTCTGACTTAAGGGATTTGGAATTAGAATTTGATCCCACAACCATTTAGCAAGTCCTAAATGCTAGGTTAAAATAGGCAATAGGGTTTTCAACTCAGAAAAAAAAAAAAAAACAAACCAAAAAAAACACCAAAAAAAACAAACCCAACCCAACCCAAACCAAACCAAAACAAAACAAAAAAAAACTAAAAAACCCCCACACAACAGCTACTCCAGTCCGGTTTTGAGGTCTTCTAATAGTGAGTCAGGTCACTTCAGCCACCAAGAGATCTGGCTGTTGAAAGAATGTCCTACCCTAAAAATACATGCTAAACTCTTTTCCCTGATGCATATGTTCTCCTGCCACTTGTTGCCACACCATTTTGTAGGTGTCTGAGCAATGTGAAAATAGAGCACTGCTTTTAGGGACAGCCAATTCCTTCACTAAAAAAAAAAAAAGTCTATGCACAGTCACTGTAATCTGGCATAGCTCCATCCTTCTGCCAAGTATAGATATACAATGGTCTACTGTGGCTGTTGCACCAAGGAAAGGAGAACTAACCAGTGCTGTCGAGGTGAGAAGTGCTGGTATATTGAACATCTCCCAGGGAGACACCACACTGTGTACATTTCTTTATCTTCCATGTGACAGTCAGATAGTCAGTGACTATCAGGAATATCCAATAGGAGGATTACAGACTAGAACATATCCTGCCCGGCAGAGACTGGAAAAAACAAACAAACAAACAAAAAAACAACACCAAAACCACAAACCACACAGTTTCACCCATGAGATTGGGAACTGAGGGAAACCAACCAACATGAACAGCTGCTTCCTAACTACCAAGCAAGTTAGATTTACACAGGAAATTCACAAGCCTAAACAATTGCCCTCTCTAAGACCAGTATTCAAGGCCTTGGCAAAATATCCTCTGCATATAATGACTTGATGGTTGCCTACATTCCTCCGCTGAGTTTGTCATTTCTGCTATTGCCCATTCACCTATTTACCATTTACAGGTTAGATACCTAACTTACTTGAAATGTCCATAACCTAGATTTTTAAATTTCTTCCACTTTTAAGTCTGTAGGGCCTAAATTGATAACTCTGAAAATATGTTATGGAGTGAAGGAAACTCATTCATATGCAAAGTAAACATTGTTAGGGGATTTGGCTGAAAGAAAGAGGCTTCCCACCTGCTCCAAAAGGTATTTAATAATCATGTTAAGCAGAACTGCAACAGACAGATGCATACAAATATATTTCATCTACTCACTATTTAGATGGAAAATTTGAGTCTAACCATTGCTAAAAATCAAACAGAGCAAGGAATTGCACTGGATCTTCTGGGTTTCATAACACTCAAACTACAATGAAAAAAGATGCTCTACAAATATATGCAGCTGCTAGTACTATGTGTGAAAGACAAAACATAGATTTTTAAAATAGTTTTGTAAGCACTTCTAATGGAAACACTCAAACTTTTTATAGCCTTGCTCTCTTTGAACATTTGTTAGAGCACACATTTATCTCCCTAAATGATTGCAATAAAAAATGGTGGTGAACAACACCTCTAGCAAAGCAAATTACCAGCTCGCATGTGGAAGGAATCACTCTGCTGTTGCATTTTCTAGCCCTCTTCCACTTTGGCTTTTACAGATATCAGTGTTCTCTTTCTTCTAATATTAAAAAAATATTATAGATTGTATACTAGAGTGCAGGAAGACTGATTGGAGGGAACTACTGGAGGGCAGAACTTATCAACAGGCAGCCGTGACTGTGTCATTTACCTGTCTGCTTTGAAGTCCGCTAATCTTTTTATGTAACATGAAAAAATGTAAGCAAAGAATTGCTAGTGTATACACACAATTTCCTTCTCTTTCTCAGTCTCAATCAGTCAAATACACATGCAAATGCACATGCACACACACAGAGCATTTCTTCCTTTGTTCAGCTCTGATTATGACGGCTATCAGCTAAATTCTCCGCAGTTTTGGCTTTTCTTCTTTTTTTTTTCTTTTTTTTTTTTTTTCAGTTAAAGGCTTTTCAGGAGGAATTTAATTTTTACAGGCTGAAAACTGGCAGAAACCTTTGTCAGTTGACAACCACAGAATTTCCTGATCTTACATTATTCATTTTTAAACTATTATTGTGAAACCAGTTAAAGGACTTTGAAATGGAAAATCCCAGGCTTTACAGTTCTTCACTGCTTTTTATCCAGTCATTGCTCTCATCCACAGTTTTTACTTAGAAATAAATGCTTTCATTAAGAAGAAATAGATTTTTTTTTTTTGCTGACTAGAATCTTTCATACAGCAATTTTAATGTACACCTTTATTCTAAGAAGTGAGTTTCTTAAATAACATCTATTTGCTCTCTGAAAGCATGCTAACAGTCTTATACAACACACTCCATTAGCATGGAAATGGATTTTTTGTGTGTAATTTATTTTTCTGCTGCTGTATTACATTATAGCTGCAGTTATCAAAGAGAGACTGGAAAATTCTTGTTGTACTTTGAAGTGTGTAAGATTCCAGCTGCTTTTTTTTAATAGAATTTCTAATATGTGTTCTAATGAACAACATAGCTTGTAATAAGTGTAAATGTATATGTGTATCAATACAGAAATGTATTTAAATTCTTTTCATTTTTGAAACTTTTCAAGAGATAAAAGTGTTGCAAGGAGCATGTGACTATATTAGAAAACCTCAGATTTATTAGTATAGCATGTAAGCATTTAGAAATAATATTCCAGGAATTATGAGAGAATAAAAAAAGAGTAGGTAGGAATAAGAATATTATTGTGTTCACCTGGAGCTATTTATTGCTAATATGAGTCATTTGATATATACATCATGGAAAACAATTGACAGCAAGTATGTAGCTACATCACCAAGGGAGGTTATTTCTTCAGTGAGATTGCTGAAAATAATTCCTAATTCAAATTTGACTTCATACGACACAACACTTGGTTCTAACCTTAGCATAGAATCTTACTAAAAAAAATGTGTTGAGGAAAAAAAAGTACTCAGTAACTGAGCTTTTCTAGCAGTGATCTTTGATACTAGGATAAAATCCTGAATGCTGAAGTTGAATCAAAGGTACTTTTGGACACTTTAGAATTTTCAGTACACAGCAGTATGCTGGCTTAATTCTCTTTGTGGCTATTTTTCTGCATCACAGACAACAGATAAGTTTACCATGGTTTGATAACAAAAGAATTTCTACTTACCAACTTATTCCACTTCAAGACTAATATAAAGAGTTTTTCTGGGATCTGTTGGCACCTAGCAGCCATGGACATGAACTGGACACGGTGAGGAAGCCAGACAGGTCATGAATTTTTATGTAGAACATTCACTATACCTCTAAACAAAACAAAACATGTTCTACTACTGAAAAAAAATTTAAACTTTCATTTTTTTCTCCCCACAATGCTAATTAAATCAGCTCAGTACTCTCTCTGCATGAGTTAGGCTAATTGCACCAGGCCCTCAACAGGCAAAATGTGTGACTATAGCAAGGTTCCTGAGGACAGAGCACCTGGATGTTCAGCTGTCCCATGATGGCAGCATATCCAGGTGATGGAAGTTGTAAATCATGCTCAGTCACTCTCTCCTGGTCCATACCACCATACAGTGCAAGCTTTCTGCTCCAGGTGCTGAGTTCTGCATTTCTCCGTGCTGTCTTTCCTGACGCTGCTGTCAGCTACCCTCAGGCTTATGGAGGCACCTTCAAACTGGAGTGCCTTTCTATGTCAGTAAATCTCTCTCTGGTTTAGAACCACCTACGAATTTACTGATGCTGAGCTCCTCATCAACCTAGGCTTCAATGAAGATGCATGGGGTACAGTATGAGGCCCAGTACTGACCTCAAAGTAAAATGCTCATCCACAGCTATCACACAGATGGTTGGATCTACCGAGCCCTTTTGAGCCTGTGTATAAGCCTCTAGTTCAGTACATTGCTTTCAGCTTAGCCACTACAGCCTAGTTTCCATGACATCCTTTTATTGCTCTGTTAGATTTAGGCATTTAAATTGCACAGCTACATATGTAATCATTAATTTGGATTTTACTACCAGAGTCAATGTGCTGCCTAGGACTCTCAAATTCCTATGCCTCTTATGTTTGTCTTATAGGCACCTACAATCCTGAACTTGTGACAAAAACCTGCGATTTTGGCATTTTCCATGTGAAATACTGTTGAAATACCTCTGGGGAAAAAAAATTTCCTCTTTATTGGAAAAGATTGCCCTCTCTGAAGAGCTGTTGGTTTGTAAACAGTTCACTGCTTAAATCTGCCTCGTACTGAGAGAGACACACCCATCTACTTCACTTCATGCAGCAATTAAACTAAGTTAAGATTGCTCAGAGCTTTCTAGTAGATAAGGCTTTAGCTGAGGATTAACCTCCCTGAGATATAGATACTTCCTGAAGGTGTGTGAAATAAATACATGCCATAGCATAAAAGAGTCCACCAAATACCTGGTCTAGCTGTAAACAAATATTTCAGTGTTGGAGTTTCTTATAGTAAACAAGAATTTCCATACTCCTTAAAGAGTATCTACCACACGTCTGCTGAGAGCTTTGTGTAGGATTTAATAAAAGCTAAGACAGCCTCCATCTGTATGAAAAGCTCAGCAGCTGGTAGAAGGAAAGTGTTCCAGAATGGTCTGTGTTTGCAGACCTTTCTGATATTTCTATTTCTGATACATATAAAGTTGCTGTGTATATATCGCCTTCATGCCACAGGCACTCTTAGGAGATGAAACCAGAAGCACCCTCTCAAGCTTTATATTCCAAGATGAGAAAAACCAACTAAATTAACACCTTCTGCAAACTTGTAAGGTTAGGAAGATCTCGAGTTGTATGCTGCTGTGACAGTTGCTTATGTTAAAGGTACTTTTTATGGCAACACATATTCTTCATTTTCTTTTCACAGAGAATAGATTCATAGAAACAGAAGGTGAAAAAAATAAACTTAGCAGTCCTATTGATCAATATTTTTCTTTGCTCATTCTGCAGCTTTAAAATTTAATACTCTTGAGTTTGTTCACTTTCAACCATATGCACATTGATAAGAGGCAGAGGCAAATGTAAAAATTGTTTGTTATTCTCTAACCAGTGTAGCAGACTGTATAAGCATGGAACACAGCTTTTCAGTTCAATTCTCTATGCAGCTGCACCCTCTTCAGCACAATGCGTTTTGAGACTTAGAAGCAAAATAAATATTTGTTTCAGTAGAGCATCTCCTTCAGCAACTTCAGAGCAAGGGAACCATGTTACAAAGGAGGAGGTGAGTTTTCTTTGGACACAAACACAGCAAGAATATCATCGGAGCAAAATCAGGACTGAGGGCTTTGGTGGGATGGAGTCATCTCTATCAATGAGGTCCAAAAATGAGAAGACAGAGACTGTCTCAAATGTCTCTGGATCTAGTTTTCTCTCCTTCCAGGACTAGATGGCTAGTCCTTCACCCATTATTTCACCACTGCCAGCAGAGCCTGGAAGAAGTCAGTGGCTAGGGTTTAGCTTTTCAAGTGTGCTGCTTTCTCTTACCACATAACTGACTGTGAGTCTCTGCCCTAGGCAGCAGCAGTTCGTTCCTAGAGACACCTAGTTCTGTCACATCAGCACATACACAGTCAGGATCTGTGCCTGTGCCTTCACAAAGAAGTGAGAACATGAGTGAGAAGCTTAGCAGAAACTCTGGGAAGAGCCATTCCTTTCCTCTAGAGCTGAGACACTGGAGTGAAGAGCTCCTGCAAGAGAAAGTAAAGCAATCCTTTGGCTGCAAAATCAAAAGGCAGAAGCTCCTCAGCCTTTTGGCATCTTCTCCATCCACTCCATGTCCCAAAGATGGAGCAGTGCAGACTTTTAAGAAAATAGCTGCAAACCGCCTCTTAAAGATGAGCTGCTTCAAAAACCAACCCAAAAATGCTGAGACTTTTTAAAATACAAGCTTGCACACTAGCTATCAGTGCCTCAGGAGGTCTGTAGTGATTAACACATCTTTACTGTTTCAGTGCAGGGCTTTGTAGTAGTTTGCAAATTCTAATAAGGCTTCAAAGGCTTTTTTGCTGTGCACTTCCTGGGCTGAGAGTCCTCTGCTACACCTGACAAAGGTAGAAGGCCTCACCAGGCGGGTCATGCCAGATCTGATGTTGTTTTTACAACACAGTCATACTCAGAACTGTCAGCAGTGATTCCAGCAGCTCTGTGGCAATGGTGGAAAGTGTCCACAGGAAGCAATGGAAGAAATCTCTAGCCTGGAAGCTGGCAGCCTTAGCAGTGCTGTAGTGATGACAGTCAGAGAGGGTGGAGATGCCCACATCTTGAAACTGCTACTGCAGAAAGACAAAGAGAGAAAAGCAAAATTGAAACATAAGAACTCAATAAATAGATGAAGATACTAGCAACAAAAAGAGAGCATTCATTTGTGAGAGTTATGAGGACCAGGTCTTTGCTTCTTAAAATCATCATGTATCCATAGATTTCAGTGAAACTATATTGAGTTACCTCTGTTAGGTGCCTAGTGGTTTCTACAGCAGAAGAAAGGATTAAAAAACACATGGATTGTACTCTTACTCTGTATAAATTGTTACAGCTTGCTTTGTATCTGTGGAAATACGACAGATAAAGGTCAGGCTCAACTACACCTAAGCACATTCACTGAGTGCTTACTGAGCTTTTGTGTCTCAGCTTTCCTACATGTGCACTCTCATTCCATTAAGTACTTTCAGGAGCTGGGCTCCCTATGTGCAAGGGGTCTAAGTTTGTCTACAAAATACATTTTAGAATTTTTATGGAAATTTGGGATAGATGTTGTATTTACCTATGCAAATGTAAATGTATCTCTTTTATCTAGAACACCCTGATGATTGCAGAAAGTGTTATTCGCATTTAATTCATTGTGCCTGATGTAGAATTAAAGAAAACAAAAAAGATAAGTCCACATGTCAAAATGAAATCTAGTTATGGCTGTCAAATTTTGTGAGCAAAAGGCTATTTGCAGAAGTGCCTGGGCTGAAATTTTCACCCCTCATGACTTTATGTAAGCCTGAACTGTATTAATTTCTCCATATCACCTCACAGATACATCTTCAAGAGTTGGGATCATTTCTCTAAACTTATTAAAACTGTGTTCTGCTTTGAAATATTAGTTCAGGAATGCACTCATGTATTGATTTCTGATGTTGCTGGTTTTAGCAAGATAAGAATTCTAATCCATCAGCTGAATGTTACTGTGCTGAAGATTAAACAGCTGTCATGCCCACACCCCAAAATAAAAAAAAAAAGAAAAAAAGAAAAAAAGAAAAAAGATTAGCATGTTGACAGAATAAAGAAGGTCTATTTTCAGATATCAGCAAAAGACAACAAGGTGTGCTATCTTCTATGTCAGTGTCAACTTCTGAAGCTTTAAAGAGGTCTTCTATCTACAAAGAACAGAATGGAAAAAAAAACAACTGCATGATATCTCTACCTATAAAAATCAGAAACACATCACTCAAAGCAAATTAAGGGCTTTCTGCACCCTGCTCAGAGGTACAGACTTTTAGCCCACTTAATCTCATCCTCCTCTATTCTGAAAACAAGAATGTGCATTGGGTTTCCTTGGTAATGTTTTGGTAGCAAGGGGTCTACAAAGTGGCATCTGTGAGAAGTTACCATGTGTCTGATGGAGTCAGTGCCAGCCAGCTCCAAGAAACACCCACCACTGCCCAGAGCTGACCCCATCAGCAACAGTGATAGGGCCTCTGGAATGACAGATTTAAAAACCACTAGGCAGCAGCAGCTGGGAGAGAGATGTGAAAATATGAGAGAGGAGCAGCCCTGCAGATCCCAGGGTCAGTGAAAAAGGAGGGGGAGGAGGAGCCAGAGCTGAGACTCCCCTTCAGCCCCTGGTGCAGACCCTGCAGAGGAACAGTGTCCCTCTGCAGCCCATGGAATTCCATGGGAGAGCAGAGATCCATCTGCAGCCTGGGAAAGACCCTGTGTCAGAGCAGGTGGATGTCTGAAGGAAGCTGTGATCCCATGGGAACCCCACACTGGAGGAGGCTCCTGATGGGACTTGTGGCCCCACAGAGAGGAGCCCAAGGCTGGGCAGCTTTGCTGGCAGGAGTTGTGACCTCACAGAGGATGAGTCTGTTCCTGAAGGACTGCGCTACACGGAAGAGACGCTTGGAACAGGGGATTAGTGTGAGGAATCCTACACCTGAGGAGGAAGGAGTGACAGAAACATGTGATGAACTGACCACAGCCCTTATTCCCTGTCCCCCTGAAGTGCTGGGGGATGGAGGGAGAGAATGAAGAGAGCAATTCAAAATATTGCACCTCAAGCCTTCAGGATTAGACACAAAAGAAAAGAAATCCATTTATTATATTTAAGAATTATTTCAAAGGTATATGTTTCATTTTCTACAAATTCTCCTGCATATGACAGATGTAGCAGTTAAAGGGATATGAAAGTAATATGTAACTACATGATCATGCATTAATGCTTTAGGAAGACTGTGTGTGAAGTCATAGCATTAATAGCATCACTTAACCTGAACATGTTTCATTCCCTTAATTTAACCCTCAAATGGGTAAATTTAATATATCTAACTTTTTCAACTATCTCTAAGGTCCTACAATAGGCTTCTTGTGGACAGAGGGGAAACTTTTATGATCCCTTTGAGTCACAAGATGCTTTTTTTTGCACTGGTTTATGCTGAATAAATTGTTCTCTGTTTTAACATGAACAACTTTAATTGTTTCAGTGGTACTGTGCTGAAACTAGAATATAGTTTTTATAATTTAAACTGCAATTCTAATTTCTTTAATATGAGATAAAAATTCAAGGAAAGGTGAAATCTTTATGACTTTTTATGGTTTTTTTCCTCATTGGTTCAAGACTACAGAACAGCTCCAATTGTGTTTACAATTATATTGTAGGGCACATGAACATTTCTATCACGTGAAAAGACAGCAACTTATCTTTCCTAATTATAGAAAGTTTGCATTTAAGTGTGCTGGAGTTATGCATTTTATAATTAGTCTTATAGGGTTTAAATTTCTGGTTTTGCCTTGGAATATGAAAAGCTCCCAAATAACACTCAAGTAAAATTTCTTTAGATAGCAGCACTCTCTCATTAAAGTTCACTAATGTGAATTCTGCTTCAGAAGTAAATCTGACCTTTCCCACTTTCATACTCCAAGCAAGCAGGCAATAGAGAAATAGCAGACAATAAACCCTCTGGAGCAGTAAAGAGTCATCCAAGAGGGACTTGTGAACATCCCATTTCCTACTAGTGCAGGGGAACAAACTTTCCCTTGTCATCAACTCATGAAACAGCACCTGCCTCCCAAAGTTCACTCATGAATTTTAGGATGAGAGTGAGACCAGTTGGAAGGCTTTGTACCCTATGGATATGTCACAGGCAAAACCTGGGACAGCCTGAAGGCATCTGGGAACTGTGGGCTTTCTGATCCCTTTTTAATATTTGTGTTCTTATTTTCTTTCTTTCTTCTGTTGCTCCCCAGTGAAGGTTTTTTAGCTCAGTATATGAGCAGAAATATGTTCCTTTACATATGCTAAGATTACTTCACATATTTTAAGATTACTTTTTGTAATGTTTACCTCACATTAAGATTATCCTTGAGATAATCTTCCCAATGTTTCAGCCACCCAGATCTGCATCTTAGTCTTTCAATCAAAACTGTGGCACATGAAGTCCATGACATTGCTTTCTCATCTGAGATATGATAGAGTGTCGATGTCAAAGCTTTTACAAATCTGCACATCTTCAGTTCTATTTATTTTGCCACTTGACATCAGGAATTTGCTGAAAACAGCATAGGTGAAAATGAATGAGGCATTTACATAGCAATCTGTCCAAATCTTGAAGCTATAAAACTATGACAACAGCTGCATAATATTCCCATTCAAAAACTAATTTTGAACTCAGTGGCTGGAACCATAATTTACCAAAACGTTGCTAGCCAAGTTGATACACTTTGTGATATCATCAGCAATCACCACATTTCATTACCAAGGTAACAAAACTTGTTGGCAGCCTGTATCACACATTATCAGTGGACACTCTGGGGGACTTTTACAAAGCTAGTCTGTTCTGTGGGATGCCCAGTTTCTGGGCCTTGGGCTTTTTTTGTAGACTGTGAGGTCACTGTGCTTTGTAGAAATATGATCTGTGGTCGATGGGATATCTGCAGATTTCTTTGCATTTACAGGTTTCAAGAGTATGGAGTAACACTTGCTGATAACTGACCTTAAATTTGTCCATCAACATGGCATCACTCACACTAAATTCGTGATGAATTTAGTTTAACTTATTTGGAAAAGCACAAAATATTTCAGCAAACATCTTTGCCTGATGAGACAAAACTTTCTTTCTCATATAATGGAACAGAATATTGCTGATTTACTAATCAGGACAGGCAAAATAACTGTTCACAAAGCAGAGTAATTCACAGAATCAAAGAATTTAGAAGAATTATGACAGGTCAGGTAAAAATTGGGGTTTTTCTCAAGCTCCAGGTAGCAAAAAGAGAACAGTCATGGCACAGTCAAATTGGAATCCATGTTAACTTCTACATGTTTTTCATTTCTGCAATTTTGCTAAGGAAACAATTTAACAGAGTTGGCATGCACCATTTCAACAGCTGCTGGATTCTATCACTCATCTGAAACCAATAATATCTCTTTTTCATAAACTAACCAGCTAGATAGACTGGATTTTGGCAAAAGAAGGGACAGAGTGGTATCTGCTTATTCATTCCAAACTAGTCCAGCTTAATTTCTGTCAAAACAGTGACTTTATTTTGCTACCAGTGCTCCAAAATGTGTAATGACCTGGTGTGCATACAGGGTCTAGATCCTTTGTTCAGAGTCACACAGCCCTTAGCCTTGAGTCATCTGTCCTATAGTGTGCAGTGCCATTAATCTACCATATTTGCACTGGGGAAAAGCCTAATTAGATATAGATTGAAAACTACAATGTCAGTATTCAGATTTCCTCTAAAGGGATATTTGCAAAAGGTATCGTTTGCAAGCCTTCTCTCTCACATGATTATATGTTTCTGATTGAGCTTTATCCTATGGAATTCAAGCACTAGAACTAAAAGAATGATTTTTTGTCCTACTGAAATACGATGAAAAAATTTTCAGAGTGAACTCACCTTAATGCCTTAATCTCATTCTCAACATAATGCTTTTTTCTTCCTGGGCATGAATGTCAATGAGAGTGTGGACCTATATTTTTGTGTTCTAAATAAAACTTCATTGTATAATGGAGTGCTTTCAGAAAGCTATTTAAAAAGTACCTTTTACTTTAAAATAAATATGATATTGATAACCTTTTATTTTTCCATTTTAATCTCACAGTGGAGCAAATATTTCAGCATAATTAATGCAAAAATATTTAAAGTTACAAGCTTATAGTTCTGTTTCTAAAGGCAGTGCCATAGGGCAGGGTTTTGTCAGTATAAGGAGACATGTAAAGTGGCATGTATAGGAGGAAACAGGAGCTCTGGCACACATACTTGGCAATAAAAATTTGTATATATATATATATATTTATTGTTCCACTTTTATCTGACCAATGGTAGTCAAAGTGCTATAAAGCAGGAGAGGTGCAGGAAAGTAAAAGCAGTAAGACACAAGCAATTTGCTTATGTTTCTTAATCTTCCCTACATTTTATATTTAATTGCACTTGTCTGTTCTTATATTAACTCACCATCCAACTCTAAATCCCAGATAAACACTAGTAACAGATGTTCAACATCTTGTAGGTCAAATTCTCCGTGCAGGAAAAAAAATATTGACAAGGTTTCCGTGTTTTCTCATGCGTAACCCTTTTATACAAGTCCTGAAACAGGGATGGAAAGAAAAAACACCCAAGTAATGCTCTTTCAGAAATCAAAGCAAAACATTTCTATCTGACTTAGCCTCTGTGGGTAAATTATGACTTGGAAACAGAGTTTAGCTAGCAATCAAATATGGTGCAAAGTCATTTACTGATCATACAGTTTCTTCTATTCAGAAATTTGTGTAGTGCTACTTACAAGAACACAACTTTTCTTGTAAAGAGAGAACAGTAGTTACACACGTACAAATAGAAATTCAGACATCGACCTCTAACGTCTCCTAGCATTTTTCAAATATCTCCAAAGAATGAATTGGATAAAGTGCAGTTTCTTGGGAGAATAAATACTGGTACTCATTTGGAATACATCTGTTGCTCCTGTTTGAGTTTTAATACAAATATCCTATTTGAATATGCATATTTAGCTTGTAGTAGCAAAATGAGCTCTGGAATAAATAGATTCACAGGCATTTTCAAATAGTTTGATTGTTTTTCCTAATTGCTGTATATTTGAGATATTATACTCTGTACAGTCTAAACAGAAGAAAAAGTCCAGAAGCATTGCAAAGGAAAAGAAAATGAATGCATTTAAATAATGTTTAGTAGAATCTGTGAATGAGAAAATATGTATTGATAAGAATTGACAAATATCTTCATAATAGAAAAATTATTTTCACATGCAGTTAACCAAGAGCTGCATCCATTTTTTTATGCAGATATATTGTTTGTTCATTAATCTCCAATTCCACTTCTCTGGGTTACTATATAAGAAATCATTCTCAAGATTGTGTCTGTCAGAAAGCCCCATAGAGAGCAGCCTCTTGAACATAACTCTTATGAGTTGTTTACCAACAAATAGTTGCCTATCACTAATTTAGCCAAGGGTTGGGGTTTTTTTCTAAAAGTTTCTTTCACAGATATGATCACAAAGAATATTTTTTTTAAAATTTCAATTGTCATTTTTCATTAGAATTCTTAACCCATAAAATATTTATTCCATATATAAATATTTCCTTTATTATTTCTTTCTTTAACTACATTAATTCATACAGGAATGTCATTGTTTAATATACCAGATATCATTTCTCCATAGAGAGATTTTTTAAACTAAATACATACATTTTCATATATTCATTTTGACAACCCAGTGACATTCCAGTGACAAAGGAAGTTAACATCATGAATGTTTTTTATATGCCCCACAATATTGTCCGCCATCCATAATAGAGCATTGAGCATTGATTTTGAGCACTTGTAGCCCAGGGATACATATTTTTCAAAGAAACTACTTGGTCATGTTGAATAATTTCCATTCTACCTACAGTATCTGATTTGCTTTAGAGGCACTTACAACTCTGTCAGTAAAACTGAGATTGATTAGGACCACAGCATTGGAATACATAACACATGAAACCTTGTTATATACTGAGTCTTAAATCTTTTTATGGTTCAGGTTGGGGGTTTTAACTTAATTTATTTTCATCTAGAAAAAATCAAACCAATCCATACAAGATCTCTCTTAACCCTTGTCTCAGTCTGCTCTCCAATTAATTCCTTCTTCAAAAATGTACCCAGCTGACTCTTCAGTTAATTCAAAGTTCTTGTTAGAGTTCAAATCCTTGGCATGTTCTATATCTCAACAATATGTTTATAGACTGACTTACAGGTCATTGTCCTATGTGACCACATTCAGAGAATGTTTTTGTTTTGGCCTAGCCACTATTACAGACTCTGCATTTATGATCAGCCTGTTCTCTTTCTCTCAGAATTTGAATGACTTTATGACATCCCAATTGGTCACTATCTAATTCTAATCATGAAAGGCAAAGTCTGACAAATACGATAATATTTCTTTTAAAAAACCAACCAAACCTGTTGCAATTTTCTTGAATTATTTTATATAGGTAAAGGCCAGGAATGGTGACATATGAAAAAATAAAACAAAGGAATAAAAATAGGGCAAGGTATAAAACAAGGACATATAAAAAAAATAAAAAAATAAAACAAGGAATCCTGAGTTGAAATAGTAGATACACTTGAAGACAAGGACTACCTTGTTTAAGCAAGGTATTCATCAATGGGCTTTTCATCCCCTATCATATTCCAACTGTTGTCTCAATCTCAGCTTGATTTGCTGCATGTGCCATATGGATTTCAACTTTGCAGCAGTTTCTTTTTTGATACATCAATATTGAGATGAAAAATGTTAATTTAGGTCCATCACTTAACTAGACAATTATGTTTTCTTACATGGTTACACAAGAATTAAATTTCAAAATGCAGTATTTAAAGATATTGTGAGAAGAAAATCCTGAAACAATGGTTTATTTTTTATTTTTTAAGGATTTTTTATTTACATTATATTATATGTAAGGATAATTATTATTTCTACAAAATTGAATTGCATAATAGAGTTCTTGAAAAATCAAAAGAAATGTTTTTAAAACTATGAAGACAAGGAGCACATATGAAAAAGGAAATACTTTAGGTGAGTAGCTAAGCAACAAAGTGAAAACTAGAAGTGAGAACAAAATTTTTTAAAAGTAAGAGGGGATTTTTCACTATTGCCACTGAGAGGGAAAGTTTATGATGATCAAACTGACCAGTAGTGTGAAAATAAAAATTATGGACTGTGACTAGAAAAAACTAACAGAAAGATGAATAAAATAAAACAAGTAGAAGCTAAATATGAGTGTAAGAAGTTCAAAATATTTAAATTATTGAAAAGTGTTTACTAATCTAATTGTTACATTGTTTTCTTTCCAAACAAGTGATTAAATTATTGGAACTATGTATTCCAAATAAACTTAGATGAATAACAGTAGCTACCCTCATGACACCTATGCTTCTTGGCACACCTCTACAAACTCTTTTCCTGCCAGTTTTCACTATATAATTTATGTCATCTGAAGAAAAATTAAGTGTGGTAACCTGAATTAAGAACTACTTCCAACCCTTCATTGCTTTTTGAAAAAGTACTAATTTTTTTGAGACTCTTCCCAGGCAGTTTTAATTAACTAGGACCAATGCAGTCTTAGACACTAACTACCTTTGGACAATTTGGACATTGCCCTGTTCAGTGCACTTTGAAAATCTCATCCTCCCACAGTTAATTCTTCTTATGCTAAATAGAGACACTGAGTATTCATATTGAAGATGCTAAATAATTATTATAGCACGTGAAACTTTTCATGAATGTAAATTTTAATTTCTTACACACCTACAGGATTAAGTATCGTGGGTGTGAGGATATGGGGGTTTGGGGGTGTGTGTGTGTCTGTGAAAGAAAGAGAGAGAGGGAACCAAACACAAAACAGAGATTAGACTCACTGCTCCTACATGATAGGCTAAAACATCTTGTGTTGACTGTTGGATGACTAAATCATTCTATGAATTTATCACAAAACTATGTAGCGATAAAAGTTCCATTGTCTTTCAATCAAGTCAATGCATTCTCTTTGTGCTACAAAGTATTATAAGTATTTTTAGAAAATCCCATCAGAGGTTTTCTGTGTCCTTAAAAATTTTGTTCTGTTACTGAGAAGGGTCTGTTTAAAATATAGGTTATTAATAGAGAAAAGGTGGAGGAAATAATTTCCTTCTTTTTAGTCAGTTATCAGAAGAGCAAATATATTCAAACTCTACCATCATGACCTTGATTTTCAATAGCGACTAATGATTTTGCAAGTCAGGCATTTCATTTCAGGTGACTTAAAACGAAAACCACATGATTTTCAAAATGCTTTAAAAAGTAAAACACTAAAGAACAGGCACTTTCACTTTTGGCACCTGGTTATTGAAGACTCAATGTAGGATTTGAAATTGTGCCGGTCAGTGGCTCAAATAAGTTCAATGAACTGTAGAGAGAGAACAGAAACCCCTATTTCTTGTTAAACTTGCTAGGTACTACTGTGTTTAGCCCATATTATAAAAAATCTTCACTTGTTTGTATAATGGATTTTTTAATTTAGTTGCTAGCATTATAATCTGGCTACAATGCCAACAACAATAATTGCTCCCAATTTAACATAGAGGATAACGCAAGTAAACAGAAGTTAAAGATAAAACTTTCAGACTTTACTCAGCTTCAGTTTTCTGTTTACAAACAGACTTTTCAGATGTTGCTGTTAAAGAGAGCATTAAACATTTATATAGATAGTGGAACGTTCAGTTACATTAGAAAGGATATAAGATAAGTAAGAAATTTAAACTTTCATGCTCCAGGGCATAACAATAACTGCCTGGGGCTGAAAAGTAATTTCCCTTTTGGCAGGTTATTCCAAGCTCTTCATTATAGGAAGCATAACTTACTAACCTCTGTCAGGAACAGGTTACTGGACAAATGGACTACTTACCTAAACCCTTAAGATATTTCGTATCAGATTTAGAAACCATCCATTCATAAAGAGGGAAGAAAGGACAATAAAGGAAATGCATTTTTTAATTACAGGCTCATCAAAAGAAGGTTAGAAAGTTAAGTACTATAGCCTGATCTTAGATCCTGAGGCAATCAAGTCCTACAGAAAACAGGACCATTTGTCTGATTAATACTTGTAATCAAATGGATGAAACTGTGGGGATTGCTAAAAAAAAATTGCTGTTCTATGTTTCATTTATTACTTGAAATGCATGTAAGAAAAAAATATGAGTATGGTATGTTTAGCTCCCAAAGGATGTAAAATTCAATTTTGACATTTAATAGGAGGATATGAGAAAAGGTTAGATGTTAAATAAAATGCTGAGACATTTGTGAGTGGGATGGAAAAGGAAGACAGTACATAATATGGTGGGTTAATATAGTTCCAACAAGTTATCACAAATTAAATTTTTTTTATATTAACGCTTTCTTCACTGTATGTTCAGATTTAACCTGCTATTCACATACTGCTGCTGCATTTTTAAAATGTTCTACGCCTTAGGGGTGTTAACTTCTAAATCTTCCAAAGGTGAACCCCTCATCCAATAACACAATTAATGCATTTCAATCAAGAAAATATTTGAATGATGACTTAGTTTAAGTATTGGCAATATTTTCTGTGTGATGTTCTGCTTAAAAGTCTCTTGAGGTGCAGTTGCATAAATCAGCTTCTGGTTTACCTTTTATTTGGCAAACTAAAATCCAAACAATTAATCCCACAGCATGCAGGGTCATAAGGTGTACTGCTAAAACTTCCACAATAGGTTACACAATAGTTTTTTTTAATTAAAAACCACTGGAAAACACTACCTGAAATTAAGTTTGTATTTGTGGTACCAGATTTAATAGTTTGAGAATTAATTCACACAAAGGATTTACTGAAAAGGAGTACAGATGTAGTGATGACAACTTCAGCTCTGCTACCTCTGGGGTTCCCATTCTATCCCCTAGACCACTGCCATGTGGTTGTCTTGCACTCTTTGTCCTCTAGATTTTTTCAATAACTTCAGCTTATTTCTGCACAAAAGGGTAGCTTCTATAGCATAGTGAGAAGGGGCTGCTGCATGCTATTTACACAAATCCAGTGGTTTGGGGTGAAACTGGGTATTTTTGGAAGGACATATCCTAAGATATTTGCCACTGTTATGGCCACATTATGTATTCTATGAGCCTATAATGCCACAAGAAACTTTAGCTCTAAAGACTCATCTTTTTCTCTCACCACACAATTGTGGAAGGCTGAACTGTCTACTTGGAACTTTGGTTCTCAACGGTCTTTTAAATTTATTAAGATTTGTATTTTATATGACAAAATGTACATTTTTTTCATTAACTCTACAAGGTAATGACTGACAGTAGATGACAGACAATAAATAGGTATACTGTGATCTAGGAAATTCTGGGATTTTTTTTTTTCTATAGCTATCCTATGTATCTTATGACCTTGGATAAGATGCTAAATTGACCATGATAAAAATAGACCATGTTGGCATTGAAAGGAAGAAAGCAATAATTTTATTGATCATAATAGTGATAGTAGAATATTCCAAAGTGAGAGAATTATTCCACGTTGTAGTAAAATACCAAAGGACAACTGAAGTTGCACAAGAGCATGCAGGTTCATCAGCTGCTAGACACCTGAGCAAAACTACAAAAAGATCCTTCTGACAGCTGACCTACTTGTAATATGCTGGAAGTGTTCAGAGCTCTGTCTGATTTGCGTGGTAAACAAATCTAATGGAAGGAAAAAAATACGTAAAAATGAAATTCTGCATAGGAAGAGCTGATATCTGTCATCGCTTGACTATACTGTGGTACTTTGAGTTCATATGTCTTGTAATTGTAATGTCTGGTGTATTTCATCAGCGTTAATACTTGAGGATCCAGGCAGTGTAAACTGTTTACTAAAGCACAATCTATTTTCTTGGCTTTACCTTTTTTTCCTTGGATAGTTCTGCACTAAGGTATCCATTTTGCAATTGCTTCAGCCCTGAACAGCTAATGCTTTGTGCATGCAATGACAGATTGCCAGTATTCATATTGCATCATCTAGGTATGTTATCCTAAGGGATGAATAGATGGAAGAAATGAACCTCAGCACATCTTCTATGCTATGATGTTTCCTGGGAAATCCTGACAACTTAATTGAAGCATTATTTGATCATTCTTTACTTACGCCAGCTTTCTCAGTTGGTGTTTTAGTTTTCTGTATGAGGCTGTGCTGCTGAGATATGCAGCTTTGCTCTGTCACTCTTTCAGATGTAGTTGTGCATGTCTGCTAAGAGTACCAATTCCTGATCTTTTTGCAACAACTTGCTCTACAAGTGCCATGTGGAAGTCTAGTCTCTCTCTCTCTTGGGCTATTATGTGACTTCTAAAATACTAAAAAAACCCAAGCTTTAAAATATCCTGTCATCCTTTAATTTCTTAGTATCCTACTCCTTACTTCTTCTAATTCTTATTTAACTCCCATGAAATCATACCTTATTGCTTTATAGATATGAGCCAGAACCAAAACCCAGAAGGCCTGGGAAGAGGCCTTAGAAAGCTAATCATGATGGCCATGAGAATTTTGCTACTAATTTCATTACTTCCAGAACAGGCTTCTCATTAAGTGTTTCACATTTGAAGCTTGAAACCCAAATATATCAATTAAATAACAACACCTTTAAATATGTGCTCATGTGTGTCAATCTTGGTCCTTTCTGGTTTGAAAGGAAAGGTTTGCTCTTCATGCTCTGGATACTGAATTATCTGTTATGATTTCATTGAGCTGTTTCTGTTTACCAACCAGCATGATAATGTCATGCACATTAAATGAGGACAGTATAAGGCAAAATAGCTTATTTTACAGGAAACGGGTTCATCAGGTGCTTATTACAGGAAAGTGGTACATAAGGGTACTGTAACATTGTTAGGCTAAAGAATCTAATCTAAAGAATCATAATTATGAGTCTAAAGGAATTAGATATTGATGCAACTGTCTGCCTAGCATCAAAGGTACCACCAAATTTAGCAAGCACAAGAAAACCTAATCAGAGAATGTATAAAATAGCTGATGTACACCTCAGGTCTACTTCATCCATCCTTCTCTCTCCAACAGGACTGATTAAAAAAATTTAAAGGCATGCAATAAAAAATAATCTATTCGAGTGTTTCAAATGATAAACCCAAGTCCTTCCAACATTTCTCATACGTGATTTTTTTTGTTTTTCTCTATTTTTCTTGTGTCTTTCTAAATATTCCAGCTCTCCTCATTTTTTTGTATCTGATTCATAAAATCATACCATACCTGAATGTAGAAGGAATATTATTTCCTGCGTTTACAGCTTGTACTGCTCTTTACAAAGCATATATTTTCCTTATTCAGCATATTGTTGCCTCATGCTGAGCTACAATCTACTATAATACCTAAATTTTCTTTTAACATAATCCAGTATATATATGGGTAATTATTGCACCGACTCTCTGCTCATCACTATCAAATTCAGATCACTGCACTATAATACCATTTTCCAAAGTTACATCAGTCATTACAGCCATCTTCAGACTTCATGGGCATATTCTCTATTCCATCACTTCATCATGTATATCCTACATACATCTCCATATAAATGCATACATATTTATAAATAGATGTATGCAAATATGGTTGAATAAATATTCCTTGAGGCATGTCACAGTTGAGTACTTGGGACATTTAAACTTTCATAGCCTGTGTAAGTTATGTGATAATGAGCCCATCTTCACACAGACAAAGGAGCCCAAAGGAGCTAGGAATCTGTGGGAAGCCAAACAACACCACTATTTAACTCCCTTAGTCTCACCTCACAGCTCTGGAGAAGCACTGAGGCCCCTGGATCTGCTCCACTGGGTACAGCTAACACCAGGAGTCTGGCTGGCAGAGGGGAGCTGGCTGGGTTGCCTGGCAGACTTGACTTGCCCAGGGGTACAGGTTTTGCTGTGGAGTGCAGGGCAGAGCATTTCAGAACTGCACAAGACTTCTGAGGTGTTTAGGGGATCAAAGTCAGTAAAATGGGGGTGGTTTGGGGAGGATCAAGGGTGGGAAAATATGGACAGAAGAACATAATTTTTAACCCAGTGAAGAGAGCACTTGACCAAGTTCCAGGCTGCCAGCTTGCCCATGAGAATGCTGTGGGAAACAGTGCTAAAGATTTTACTGAAGTCCATGTAAATATCGACATCACCCACTAGGAAGATCACCTGGTCATAAAATGTGATCAGGTTGGTCAAACAGGACCTGCTATTCTTAAACCCATCCGGGCTGAGCCTGACCCCCTGGTTGGCCATGAGACTGCATACAAGATAATCTGTTCAGAGACCTGTAGAACACCTTTTTGGAGCAAAGACAGATCCTGACACATAGACAATAAAGTATTCAGAGAGACTACAGAGCTGAAGCATTTAAGAAGAAGGTCAGGTTGTAATAGATAGTTTTCATAGTGATTGAAGCTATCATCTAACTCACAAGGCAGATGTGTGTGTTCAAAAAGCTGTAGACTAATCTTGCCTGAAGTTCTGATAATTGTATGTTTCTAACTGAAAATGTAAAAAGATTTTTTGTGTGGTTGGTTGATTTTTTTAAGTACTAGCCTATGTGAAGTAAAATTCAATAAATGTGAACATAAGTTGGCTCATATTGATTTATTATTGGAAATGTATCATTTTCCAAGTTATTTTTACTTCTAATGTGTGCAGAAGCTTTACTGCCTATTCATACAGTATATTTATAATATTAACGATATACTAGAATATTAATTGCATATTTCTTATCTAATTACATAGTTTCAAAGAAATGTGGCAATCAGTACTAATGAAGATTTACTCTACTAGAAAAATTAATTAAGCACCGCCTTCAGATAATGTAATATCATTTGTATATTTTGACTGAATATCTAATTCAGAAAGATATACAGGGAATATTTATATCAAACAAATTATTTTTATCCTGAAAAAGAAAATAGAAATAAGTAATATGTATTCAGTTTAATAATAGAAATAAGCTGCATTAAAAACTTTTCACCTACAAAAGTATTGATTCTTAATTACTAGTAATTATAGGACAATCCAAAGTATATATATTTTGGGTGGTTTTTTCTTTTTTCATGTGCAATCAATATTACTAAAGTTTCCATGCAGTTACAAAAGAAACAAGCTGAATGTAAAAGATCAAAATAGTTTATTGAAAGTTTTAATACTTTCTTGTCCAGAGATAAACCCAAGTACAGACATAAGCCCAGCACGTTACTGCTTCCAGAAAAAAAATGAACATTCAGTCCTTCTACAACCAATTATTTCAAATTGATTTAATATACAATGCCCTAATGATGGAGATTTCTAAAACCCACCAAACAAGAGAACAAACAAACCAAATAAACACGAAGAATTTCTGGTGGCATTGTAACATTAAGATGACACATGTATTTGTTGATATGACACTAATGTCAAAGCACTTGGCAAAGCTCTTACAGGTCATGGTATAACCACTGCAACTCTTTCTGGTTGAGCTTCATGTCAGTGTTTTCCTGTCTGAGCATTCAGGTCACTCCTGCTCTCTGTGCAGCGGTTTGCGCTCCGGAGGCAGCACTGGCTGTAACTTCTGCCAGCGATGTGGAGGCCAGAGAATATGAGTAGCTCGGGCATGCAGGAGTCCAAGAGAAACCTGCAACCAAAATATAAACCAGAGATGTTATTAGATAATGCAAATAAATCAGTATGTGAAAAGTACAAAGCGTGTGATGATTTGTCAGGGCAGTGAGAGAATACAAAGCAGAAGAGTGAGTACTCTTTCATGCACGTCATGAGGGGAAAAGAAAATGCCTTTAGTAACAATTTTGCCTTTTTTCTGATAAAACACTTTTTTTGGAACTCAAAACAGCTTGTTGAAATGCACTGTCTGTAACAAAGAACTAAGATTTTTTTTCATTTTCAAGAAAAAAAGGCTGCTCAAAAAAGATGAGGCATTCTATAATCCACATAAAGCTCTTTGGTTATTAGTTATTCTGGATCCAGAGAACAAATTTCAAGCATCTATTTTGATTAGGTTCAACAGAATCTGTGTCTTGGATTTGAGCCATGGATACTAATCACACCAGGATACTGGCTTTTCTAAACATGTTGTGTTTATTATTTATCACTCTCCTTCAAAACCTCATTTTGTCTTTAACCAAAAATAAAAATTACTGTGAATTGTAAAGACTTCTCTGAGGATGAAAATGTATTTTTCTACAGATCAAAAACTTTTGAAGTGCTAGGACTACTTAAACCTAATTCATATGCTTAGCAAATATGTTTTACCATCTCATTATTTATTATTGCTTACTTCAGTAATTTTACTTCACCAATATTTTACTTCAATAAATCAAAATAAAATTCAATTCTGATATTGCTTATAAATGAATCAGAGATAACATAGTATAGAAAAGAGAATTGGTTAGAAAATGTTAAGTAAATTATAAACAAGACACTTTTCATATATGGTATGAAAATGGCTAGACTAAGAATAAGAATAGAACAGTCATAATTTCAGACTGAAGTAAGACAGTCCATACTTAACGCTGAAATTAAGTCTTTTTGTATGCAGTTAATCTCAGTTAATTTGAAAAGCCTGCAGCATAAACTTCTGCATCTTAAATTATTTATTTAGACTTCTAGAGAAAATAGCATGTAATAAGCATTCAGAACCAACAGAAAAGTTATAAACAGGACAAAACCACAGTTAGAAATACTGCAATGTCTGTGTCTGTGAAAAGATTGAGTAATTCAGACTCCTAAACAGACAACAGTGTTATAAGTCTGCAGAATTAGTAATGGCATGGATTAAAAAATGCATAGGCTTTATTTGACTATTATGTCATTATTTCTCATAAGAACAAGGAAACATCAATGACATCATCCTAAAGTATTTTTTAAGCCAACAAAAAGGAAACGCTTTTCAGTATGTGCACCATTACATCATACTTGCACACATCATACAGGATACTGAAGTGACCAGAAAAAAATAGCAAAAAATAATGATGGAAGCAAAGTCCAACACAGGTAATTGAACATAAACAAACAGTATAGTCTCTATACTCCATGTTAGGAACGACCAAGGGAAAAATGGGAACTTGCTTTATTCTTATATTTCAATGATCTGGTATTGGCTGTTGTTAGAGCCAGGAATGAAATGAATTTCTGGTTTGAACTCGTACTTTGCTGGTTAAATTACTAAGCAAACTCAGTTCCACTCCATTTCTCATTGAAAAAAAAAAA
>VWYP01002275.1:196844-217223 GCA_013400435.1 Pycnonotus jocosus | reverse complement strand
AAAAAAAAAAAAGTGATTTTAGTAAGCAGGTAATTCAGCATTTTATACAAATAGACACCAAATAGGCCCCTAGGAATATCTTCAGCTAATTTTCTTGATTTAATTTCATAGGATTAATGTATATTCACCAGTCTCTCTCTACCACATAATCAAATCAGTGAAGCTGAAGTGGTATATATCTAATTCCATATTCTGTAGCTTGATGAAGCAGGTGCTGAATTACTTGAATATAATTTGGTTACTTAATAATCCATGATATCTAAAAGAATCTGAAATGGATCACTGAGTTGAAGTTTAGTATTGTATTTCACTTGCCTGATCCCTTGCAGGGACCATTTTTTTCCAGATCCTTTGTAGGTTTTTTTTCCTGCATTTAAGCAAAAGATAGGCTGCTAAGTTACAACTCTTTTTCAATAGCATTGAGCAACATTTTTTAATGTCTTGACACACTTTTGTGTGGTTTGGTTGATATTTATGTAATTCACAACATCGTTTATCCTAATTAACCCATAAAATGGGCTGCAAATGTAATATTACCATGTTGAGGTTTTTTTCCCTGAGCATACAGCATGATAGCACACATTGCAGGCTGGTGCCAAAATATAAAACCACAGCAAATCCCACAGCTGCATATAAAATGTGACAGCATTAGTACAGAGAAAAAATGTTAGAATACTCTTTTCAAACATAAATAACATCTCATTTTCAAAGCTCTGTGTTTTTCTCAGTACATTGCTTGTTACTGATGTCAGCAGGAGGTCTGCAAACAGACTGAGAATATAATAAATGAATCAAAACATGTTTTAGGCTGAGGCTGGGAATAACTTTGCCCAGAGGATTACTTCTACTGACCACCATCTACCTTGAAACTAATAAAGAAGTCTCCTTCCTATAAACATGATTTACAACATGGCTAGAGTTAAAAAGCAAAAACAGATATTGTTGAGTGATGGAAGCCTTTGCTAAATAACAAATTACACTGATGCTATAGGACTTCTCCTATAATAACTTAAAGGTTCACTTTAAAAGCACCTTGATGTTTGACTTCTTCAAACAACCATAATAACTTTTTTTCCATTGCCTATTATTATTCTGTACTTACCAGAGCAGCCATGAATTTCACTGAGGAAGAACAGAATTGTTCGCAGAGAATAACCTGCCCTTGTTAATGGATTTACCCTCATCAAGGTTAGATATGAACAAACTCGGAAGAGTGAACTGAAAGGCTACACCTTCAGTTGTAACAGTGAAATACTGAGATAATCTATTAATTAATCACCTCACTTATATACATTATTTTCTCCCTTTATATAAGAAAATAATCTTATCCCCTTGAAACACTGTCTTAACTATAAGAAAAATCAGTACTTTACAGGCATAAATTCTTTGAGGAACATGTTTCCTTTCCATCACAGAGATGCCAGCAATTAAATAGTTGGAGGCTATTTCTACATTATTTTTCTACATTATTTTATTTGTTATTCTTGCTGTGGCAACAACAGCCACTATATTGAGTTTAATCCATACTATTGTGCCTAAGATGAGCTGTTTAAAATTTCTTTTAATCCTTGAATATTAAGTTGAACAACTAAGACGTCACTTTGTTAACACAGCAATTTTATCTGCAAAGTAAGTTTTGAATTAATAAAACTGTTTTGACACTGTTACTGTGCTACAAGCATATTTCCTCAGTGTCTGCCTGTTGTTAGTATGTTAGTAGCATGGAAACTGATTCATTTTGGCACTAGATTAGGAAAAGATAAGCCTAAGACTGATCATGCTATCTGCAGTGGTACTTACAACAATCTTGCTCATTTTGTCCTAATAGGCTTGGATAAACCACCTTTATTAGTATGAAGTCTTACAATAATATCACTTCCTCTAATTCTAAAACACATCATGAAAATGGGAAAAGCAGCGTTCAAACTGTACAAGAGTCTGTATCCATGTAGCATACAGTGGAGCATATCAACATTTTAATGGAAATGACAGGTATTCAGTTTGGATCTCAAGAAAAGGGAAAGTCCAAATAAGGATGATCCTATGTGCTGGTTTTGGCTGGGGTAGAGTTAATTCTCTTTGCCGTGGCTGGTATTCGACTGTGCTTTGGACTCGTGCTGAACACACAATTGATAAAATAAAGATGTTTTTGTTATTGCTGAGCAGGGTTTACACAGACCCAAGGCCTTTTCTGCTTTTTGTACTGCCACTGCTACTGGCAAGGAGACTGGGGGTGACTGAGATGCTGGAAGCAGACACAGCTGGGACAGGTCATCTCAGCTGACTAAAGGTACATTCCAGACCATATGACATCATGCTCAGGATGTAAAGTTGGGAAAAGTAGGAAGAAGGGAAGGCTTGGAGTGATGGTGCTTGAGTTTCCAAGTCACCACTACATGTGATGGGGCCTTGCTCTCCCTGAGATGGCAGAGGGAAGAAGTGAATTAATTCCTTGTTTTGCTTTGCTTGTGTGCATGGCTTTTGCTTCTACCATTAAACTGTCTTTACCTCAATCCACAACTTTTCTGGCTTTTACCCTTCCAAGTCTCTCCCAGATTCTGCTGGTGGGGGAGAGTGAGCAGTTGCTGGGTTGCTGGCTGGCATGAAACCACCACACCCTAACAAGGGTATTCTCAGCTTTCCCAGAGAATTTAAAGTCTACCCAAACAGCTAAATACAAGTGCTGTAGCTCCTAGTCATGAGTTCACTTTGGTTTAGAAACATTCCCCACAGATTTTTGTTTCTTTTTTCCTTAAGCCTTCTTTATTTTGCTGTGCTTTAAACAGCAAACATTTCAAATTCTGTTACAACTCTGAAACAAGAACCCTGAAACAAGAAATGTTGTTGAAGAACAACACCACCAAATATACCCTGAGAAACAGCGCTGCAGAACCAAAAAATCCAAACTTAAAACTTTAGAAAAAGTTAGGCTTCCTAACTTGTCAGTTTTCTATTTGGAAGTAACAATCATAGAATCATAGAACTAAAGATTACTTAGGCTGACAAAGACCTCTGAGATCATTGACTCCAACCATTAAGTCACTGATCACTAAACCATATCCCCATGTGTCACATTCACATGCATTTTGAACAGTTCCAGACGTGTAATGAGACAAGGAGACAAAACAAAAATGCAAGGATGTTAGTACCACTGCATCCCAGCCTTGCAATTCGGTATAGCCACTGCCAGTAACAAACTGTGGATCTCGTATTCCCTCTGCAAGGCCTCAAGATTAATTTCTCAGGGGTTGCCTGAACTTCTCCTGCCTGGAGATTTGATTCAGCTTATTTAGCTGCAACAAATTTTCTAATGATCAGGTGACTATTGACTAATTTATCACAATTTTTCTTATACCACTTATATTTTCTTATATTTGCATAATTTTGGGATAAAATCAGAGTTTTTTCATATACATTAACAAGTAAATATTCTTTATTGGATGAAATATTTGTTATTTGCAAGTAATAATGAGGTATACAGGACCGTATGCATGGGATAATAAAAACACACTGAAAAAAACTAGCAATGGTCAGTAAAAGAAACAACTGATTGTCAAAAAGGTTTTAAGGTGAGCAAAGAGAAGAAACAGTGAAGAATAACAAGGAATATACTAGCACAAAATAAAATATATAATAAAGAGAGACACAAAGTGAAAATCAATAAAGAATAAGGAAAAAAGTTAGAAAATGTGCCAAATTAGTGGAAATTGAGAAAGAAGGCATTTTGACATCAAAATTCTCCTAGTGAAGAATTCAGGGTGCCAGCAACTCATGAAAGCACCCTTTTTATGTCTTTTTGAGGAGAACCTTGGGACCCAAAGGGGCAGCACAACCACTGAGATAAAAATAGATATTTGAAAGTTGTTGTGTGACATTTTTAAACTGTTTTGATGAGACTTGTGTATTAATTTGATAATTTGTAGTGCAAATGGTACTATCATTCTCTGAGATAACTCTATTAACAGTCAGTAAAATACTGTCAAGTACAGTGATTTTCATGCAGCTGTGACTCAGTGGCTTCTCATACCATGGAATTTTCCTGGCTTGCTCACAACAAAGTTTTGACTGTATTGTTACTTTTAATTTTCTGAGGCTACGTAAATCCTCATTAAGTGCTGCAAAGTAAAGAAAAGCTTTCTTTTCCTCCCTTGATATTTCTTTTCATGTTTTTCTGAAACCAAAATGATGATTTTGATGAAAAGTTAATAAACGTATTTCACTATTTCTTCCATTAAAAAATACTCCAAAACAATCAAAATTAGAAAATTAAATGGACTGTTTCATGATTTCCTCACTATGTATTTTGACTTCGGGGGATTGTGACTGAAATTTTAGTTATTTCAATAAAACCATGAAAAATACATGAAGCACTTACATCTTTGTAACAGATTATGTAATAATCACATTTCAAAGTGTAAAATTAGAAATCTTGGAATATCTAGATCAGTAGATCAGTCACAGAAGATAATAATAAACAAAGATAATATGAAGAACATCATAAAGTACGGCAGTAACCCTCAACATTGAGTCAAACAAAAATATCCTCTCTGAGGGTGTACTAGAAAAAGTACTTGGGTGTGAATATACTGAAGAAGAAAGATGATTTTGTTTCATCATATTTCAGCCTAGCAAATAGTCAACAGTCCTGTCTTCTGGTCTCTAATAAATGTTTAAATTCTGCAAATCCCCTAAAATACCATTGAAAGAGAACAATAATATCTACCTAACAAACTAGAAATAGAACTAAACTACAAGTGTCACACTACCTGAGTACTTGAGAAATTTCATCAACAGTGACAAAACTACAGTTTAAAAGGCCAGTCTCTGGTTTCACAGTCACTTCTGCTTCAGTCTTTTATATTCTAGCAATATTGCACAAGCCTCTCAAATGTCATGGCCAATGGTAAACATGCAAACACAAAAAACTAACATTTTCTCAACCTAGAAGAAGATAAAGCAACAGAAACAAACACAGTGTTTCAAATTATGTTTTCTATTCCCTGATGTAATATATTCTCTTTTTTTTCCCTTCACATGCAGGTTAGCTAAGCAGCTTTATACATAGCCTTTCACATGGCACTATGGAACATCAGCTATATACAAAATTTCCTTCTCAATATTCTGTCTCATGACACAAACTCATTGGGGGTGGTCAGGAGTAATTCTGGAGCAGTAGAGGTCTGTTTGAACTACACTTTGCTGGCTGGATACTTGCCAGTTCCGAGAGAGGCTCTGAAAGGTGCCAATACACATAAGATGGAAAATCTGCTAATATGGCAAAACCCTGAGTGATTTAGAGATGGCCCCATTCGAGCAGGCATAGAGTCTCAATATATTTTTCCAGATCTAGTAGTTCACTACCCATATCCCATCAGCCAATCAGCTGCACTTTGATAATACTGACATTTTTAAAGACTGGGAATGGCAAATTTGCACGGATATTGAAAACTGTGTAAAGGGACCAGACTAATGAAAAAGGTGAGAAGTTCCAAAATATTTCAGCCCTCGAAATCAAAAGAAGTCCTTAAGATAGAAACACCTAGGCAACTATGCAGTGTTTCAGCTATAACCCTAACAAAACTATAAAGCCTGGAACAGCTTTCTGTGTCAAATTAGATTGCATGTCTTTAAGAAAGGTTGTGGCATTGAGTTTTGATATTGGATAGTAGCTATAAAATGGTCTCACAGAGAATTGTCCCAGTAAATTAATCTCTCAAAAAAATCCATACTTTAATACAAAGTAAACATGATTGCTATTACAGTTCCTCTTTTGTACATGGTTGAACCTTGAAACAAGTACCATCAAGTGCAGTAGTAGGAAAAGGGCTCAATAAAAATAAAATCCTGTGGATTACAGAAAAATCCCAGAGAAACCACTTCCTCTAGTAGAAATATCTGCGATAATGAACAGTAACAGAATAAATAAATATCTTTCACCTCCTTTTATGAATCCAAGAATAACACAAATATTAGGATCAATAAGTTATTTTGTAAATAAACCAATAGCAGTATAGGCGCTCTTTAACTTATATCAGCTCCCTGAAGCTGGCACATAACAAGGTGCCAATTATCTCTTGGATACAAAAAGTGATAGATTCCTTTGTAATACTTAGCAAAGTGCCAGCATATTCATCGTTCTTTCTCCTTGTAACTGAAGAAATCAGACCTAATGGAGCCACACAGATCTAGTGACAAAGAAAAGAATGCAGCCCATCAATTTTGTTACTAAGTGTTCCATTACAGTTCCATTAGTTTGATAGCTGAAACAGCAGCTCCAGATACAGATAAAACATCCCATATACGTTTTCTTTCACAGAGCTAGTATATAATCAGTAAAGGCCTGTATTAGTTATCAAATTCAGAAGTGCTCATTTAGGTAGAAAATATATTTTTAAAAGCTGAAAATATATAAATGACAATTATATTATTTTAGGAAAGTCTTAAATGGTGAAAACATACACTTAAAAATGATGCACATATCATACATATGCACAGACAAAATCACAAAAAAAGATGTACAAAAGATAAATGTATTTCAAATGCAATGGTTGATTCCCAGAATTAATAAAATTCCCAGAATAAATAAAATATTGGCACAGAATAGCTGTGTGACATTACTATAACAATTGTGATTGCACCCATCTAACACAGTTTTGCAATTAAAGCTACTCATATAAGAAGAGTTGAGCACTGCATTGTAATGATAACTCAGGTTATTGATTGAATTGAAAAATGTACTAAATATCAAAATAACTGGATTGCATTCTCATTTTTCTATCATGTCTACATGCTTATATAAACCTATAGTAAAGAGGAAAAGGAAGGAAAAGGTCACTGAAAATCTCATATACATATGAGATTTTTTTACAGTTAAATGTGCAGGAAAAGACTAGCTGAACCATAAATGAAATTCAAAGAAGTAGTGCAGATTTAAAGGAATTTAATATAAAGTAGTGCATCGCTTATTCATCTCTTAAAGAATCAACTGTCAATGCCGTTGCCTAAATTAAATACAGTCACATGTTTAGTACAAGAATTCCATGACCTGAATTCTATTTCAATGCCTTTTCTTGGAATTGCCATGGATATATTATTGAAAAGGCCACTATAGCTAATTAACTTCCCTCCCTCACTGTGTTTTCTGTTCTCTAAAGACATATTTTTAAAATAGAGGTTAGTGTTAACACAGCACTACTATTCTTTTTTCTTCAGTACGTATAGAAGTCTTAGCAAATACTTTCTGTTTATGATTAACAGAGCCATTATGCTAAATAGGCCTACATAAGGATTTATAAACTAATCTATTATTTATTTTAGATTTCTAGCAATAAAAATGATAAAAGAATTTGCTTAGTGCACAGTATGATGTGCTTTGCATGCTGCACATACATAAAAATCATTTAATAGTTAAAAGCTTTTAATATTTCACTGGATGATGCACAAAGTTCCTGACTAAATAGGACTGTCACTAAGTCATGTAACTCAACAGAAAAACAAAATGCACTAGCAGCTCTCATGAAAGAGACATACATAAAAAAGCCATAATACATTTGCAATTCAATATTTAAGAATTGATAAATCAAGTGGCAGAAAGAAAAGAATTATTAAAACACATTTATTATCTTCACCTAGAACATATTAGCTAATTCCAAAATCTATGCATATAATTATTTCAGAATACATAAAAGACTTCAGTGTGAATGAATTCCTGTTCAGCAACGTATTGTATCAGTGTTACCAGTCAGAACAATGTCAGGCTTAGTGACATTTTTCAGCTTAAAACACTGATATTGATTATGTGCATTGTCTTTCTTTGCTGGACAATTAGGACACTAAACAGAAGTGCTGTACATTACAAATGAAGTTGATTTCCAATTTGGTGCCCTTGCATGTCATCAATTCTGTTTCAGCCTGGAGCTTTGGCAAACGCAGTGGTACAGTGCAAGGCACTCAAGCACAGGAGTGACCGAGCAGCCCCAAGAGCTCACACACCACCCAGGGACTCAGCTCCTCCTCTTACTGCACAGCTGCTCTGCAGACACTCATCCCCACAGGCTGGTCCTCAAGCAGAGGACCATGCCCTCCACTCTATTGCCCCTGCTCTGCAGTGCTCTGTGCTTCCAGGAGAACCAAATTCTGCATCCTGGCACTGCTCTGGCCACAGAGATTTACCATGATGCTCTGTGCAACATGGGCAAGAGCCCTGGTGTGCTCCTGCTCTGCTTCCACTGCACACTCACAGATAAATCAGGCCCTAATGATGAGCAGCTAATATCCAAAGCTGAGCAAATAAGCTAAGGTGACAGGTGAAATTCCACCAAATTTTTGTGGAAATGCACAACTGTTCCAGGGATCATAGGCATGCAAGATGACATTCCAGACTCATTTAGGAGAACTAAAAGAGAAGGGTAGGAGTCCTACTGTAGAAGGAAGCAGTAGGCTTCCATTTCTAGATACACTCAAATTCTTCTTCAAGACAAGTGATGTGAAAACCCCCCACATGCTAGTCCCAGCTAATTTCTATTCTTCCCATATTTTCTAAAAGCTCAGAAAAGTACATGATCTCATGGGTCAAAAATCAGGGCAATTTATGAACTTAGAGGAGTAACAAAACTAAGGAATGTCATGGAGAACATCTCACCCCACTGATGTCTTTTCTGTCTGTAGGAGTAGCTTCAGCCTGAACAGCCCCATTAGTGGGGATAGCATTGGGAGAATTTGGGAAAGTTCATTATTCTAAATTTTCCTTGGCAGACATGTTACAGTAATTATCAAATACTGAGGGAAGAAAGAAAAAAAAAAGAGAAAGGCCAGCAGTAGCCAGAAAAGTTAATTTAAGGGAATCGGTGAAAAATTACCTCTTAATTAAAACAAAATAGTACAAGACCTTATGATATTACAACTGTTACTTGGCAAGGGAAGCCTTTTCTAAGGCTAAATTGTTCAGAGATTTGCAGCAACAATAACTTGTATGTACAGCAAACACATCTGTCAGCTGACTCAGAGTTTCTCTGGGTTTTATTACATCTTTTAGATTTAGTCTGATACAAATGAATTTGTTGCAATACCCTTCATAAAATAATTTTTATTTTTCTCTTACTTTAAAAAGATGACTGTTCAATAGACTATTCTACTTAACTAAATATTTCAAAATATCCTACTGTGAGACTTGCCTATATTTTCTTTCAAAATGGCGACAGAAACAGTTTGACTTACAGAAAAATGCTGTTGGCAATATGAGCTATGAAAAGCAGTGGGGAGTAAATATTCAATGAGCAGTTAGGATATCAAAATGTCATTAAATAGCTGCATGATATGTTATTAAAATTGTAAAAGACTTTTTAATAGAGCTCTTTGTGTTAGGATGACTAGACCTCATCTAAATTGGTAAATTTCATCAAGATAGTTCTGTATACGCAATCTCCCCAAGTTGAATTACTGGGAAAAAACTCCACAGAAATACTTCAAATATATATAAATATTTTTCGCTTCCTTAAAGCTATAATAATAGCTATGAATTTAAGAATACTAAATACTTTCTCTCTTTTCTTTATCTGATTTATTCTGTATTTTTGTTAAAACTGTGGAGAAGAAGATTAAATTTAAACCCAGCCTTTACTTCACTTGGAAAAAAAAAGTCTCAAAAACATTAATACTTTTCTTAATCAATCTTACTATTATCTAGCATTCTGTGTTTATATAACAGTGTGGCATTTGTCAAAATAAAAGGCTTCTTTGTATAATTTAAATCATACAGATATCCTTTCCCTTCTTAACAGAATTTATGATTAAATAATTGATACTATATACCTATGAATATATTTTCTCCAGCCTACATAACTAATCCTCTTCAACTTGTTTTTTCTTTGGTTCACTCTTGATTAGCCTGGGATAATGGCATAAGAGGTTTTGCAGAGAAATAAAAGTTTCACAAAAAGATATCAGAAATATAACGAGACATATATGAGTTCCATGACCATTATATTCAAGGTTCAGGCAATTAACCTAAAGAGAGGTACTGCCCACTGGCCACTGTGCCTCCTCTTTCAGAAGGGCAGAGACCTCTTCAAAGTCCTGTGCTATACCTTCACAAGGCACACCAAATTTGTATAAGATTCACTAGAACATAGGAAAAACAGCTTTGCAGACAACTAGAATTCTATGGCTTTCTTCAAGATCTTTGGTATTCTTCTTGGCACACACTCACCAATTACTTTTTTCTGTTTTACCCTTGATTTCTAGCCTTCTTTGACTTGTCCTTGCAAAACAAGACAGGACACTGAACCAAACGACTTAGTTGCAGGTGGTACCATTTCAAAATAAGGAAAAAGGTACCTTTATCTTTAGCCAAATACAGTAACTAGCTGTGGCTGGAGGCCAGGTGCCCACCAAAGCTGCCCTATCACTCCCTTCTTCAGCTAGACAGAGGAAAGAAAATGTAACAAAAGGATCGTGGTTGAGAATAAGGACAAGGTGATGCCACTCACCAGTCACCATCATAAGCAAAACAGACTTGACTTGAGGAAACTAATTTATTTCCAGTCAAATCAGGGAAGGGAATTGAGAAATCAAAACAAAACTTAAGAGTACCTTTCTCCTACCCCTTCCTTCTTCCCTGGTTCAACTTTGCTCCCAGATTCTCTCTTCCCTGCCCCCACAGCACAGCAGCACTGGGAATGGGGCCACAGTCAGTCCTTCACACATTGTCTCTGCTGCTCCTTCCTGCTCAAGGGGAAATCTTCTCACACTCTTACCCTGCTCCAGTGGGCAGTCCCTCCCATGAACCAAGACAATCCTCCATGAACTTTTCCAATGTGAGACAGGTCCATTTTGGAGCTGGCTGGCATTGGCTCTGTTGGACATAGAGGAAGCTTCTAGAACACACAGCTTCTCAGAGAAGCCACAGAGTCCTGTCTCTGCCCCCCAGTCACTGCAAAACCTGGCCACACAAACCCAATAGACAAGGTTTAATCCACAGCTTTACCATCAAGATTTATATTTATCTCAAGGAGAAACTAAAACTTGTCCTAAGCTCTACATGATAAGCAAGAAACTAGTGAAGACTAATGAATTCAGTTCCCTGCATAAGTAATAAAATATTCTCTCATAGTCATAATCAAGCCATAGTTCAGCAAAGCATGTGCTGAACTTTAAATATTCAAATAATACACTTGAGCACATTATTAAAATAAAGTGAAATAAAATAAAATGAATACATTTCCAGGGAGCTGATGATCTAGATTTATTAACTCTTTAAATGACTCCATTTTTCAGATTATATGCAGCTATTAAGCTATTTTAGCAAGATATAACCACACAGGACTGCCAGGTCATCAGTACAGGAAAAGGATTAGTACATTTAGAATTTGAAAGATATACATGTTAAAACTTAACACCACTAAAACTAATTTTTTACATGGAGCTCTTTCACTTCCAGTAAGAAAATCAATATGATTAAAATTCCTTTTAAGTGCTTACCTTTCTAACAAAATCACATATAAATGTGCTACAAATCCAATGCTTATTTTGTATCTCAGTGTTTTGGGGGACAAAAATCACATTTTTGTCAGCAGCAGACTGTGTAGCCATCACCAGTGCTACAGTGCCTGAAGATCCAAGTCTCTCAAATTAACTGAAGAGATAGTAGCAGTGAAATTGCAGACAGCACAATCTGATACATTTTCATCAGTCTGCTGTGGAGAAAATATATTCCTGTATGTTTACTGAGCAGTTTATTCTGCTTCAGGATCTTAGCATTCAAAGCAGATTAAAAAAATGCTCCATATTTTAATGAGATCATTATTAATAGTTCATCTTCTCGCTTGCTAGAGTACTAAATTTCCATCAGCTATAGGCAAAGGAGATGTGAAGATGACTATTACAATTTCTTTGCAATGGATTCTGGCAACCTCCCCACAGCATCTCTGTTCTCCCATGACTGCACAGCTTCAGCTGAGCTTGGTAAGGACTCTACATTCTTATTTCCTAAACATTTTGTGCATTTTTGTTTCCAATGAATGTAATGCATGTTTTTCTTGAACAGGTGAACCACTAAACCTACAAAAAGAACAAAACAATAAAAAGGCTCCCATGTTTGTTTTACTCCATCTTTCTCACGGTGTCCTAAGTTCTCATGCTGTCTGGAGCCACATGAAGGCAGAAGTGACTCAGAAGCTGCCTTGACCTCAGGAGTCTGGTGATATGCACCATTAGCCCATCTGAAGAAAGAATCAGTCTTAAACTGGAGTCAGCCACACTGTGTGCTTGTAGCCTGCAGGATGTGATTCTAAGCATGACTGAAATACATTGGTCAAAATCTAAAAGGAGAAAGCAGGAAGATGAAAATTAGTAGCTAATGATAAGGTAAAGTGTAGTTCATATCAAATGTGAACAAATGCAGGACCAGATTCTTAAGAGATCTAGACTTAAAAAAAAAAAAAAGGAAAAGAAAGTAAGATGCAAATAGCATCTCAAGCCTTTTAACAGGAGTTTAGAGATGCTTGAACAACCCACATCCTGAAATTAGAACACTTCCTTTCCAAACATCAGAAATTATATGAAATCAGTCTTAGTGGCAACTGGAAAACATTCCCAGTTAATACTAACACATTAAATAAGAATCCAAGAGCTTCAAACTTATACTGAACAAGATTATCTTTGAGCATCCATGGCAACAGCAGAGTCCAGTGCAGTGCCTGCTGTGTTCTGCAGCAAGGCAGCTTCCTCTTCAATCTCAAAACACTACCTTGTATCATTTTTCTTCATATTGTCTGCAAGAACTCAGCTGAAATTAATTCTCAGATAGTCCAAAGCCCTTTAGTACACATTTATGTAAGGTACTTTTTATGTACAGATTGTATCTGGATAGAATCCTGATACTTTCCTCCCTCGTAAGTCCAGCCACAACTCCTGAGTGACCTCTCCTATGGTGTCATTCTGGCAGGCTTTTTTATCTTCCCCATGTGTGTGCCAGCTGGACTCAATTATTTATGTGCAAGGCTTCCTAGTTTCTGGCTGGTAGCATTCCCCAGACACAAGAAACCAGCAGCCTTCACTCACTGCTGTGCAGAGCAGGACCCAGCTCCAGTTCCCAGTCTCTCTGCTGCCTCACTCCATTACACAATGCCAAGGGAATCCACCAGAAATCCCTAAACAATGTTTTATGAGGAAGGCTGGAGAGCAAGGCATAATCACAAGCAGAATGTGGATGACAAGGAATACAAAGACAATTTCTAAGACAAATTAATTTCCAAGTTCAGCCAAAAGGTAAATTCTCCAACAAAAGAGCTAAATCCCATGGCCTCTGAACAAATTCTTGATTCTCTGACCACAGAACATCACTTTAGATTAGGCTTTAATTGAGATTAATGAAAAATAGCCTACCTCTCTTGTGTTTTTAAACCTTATCTAGAATCAGGGAAGCCATCTCACCTATCTAACTGCAATGGAAGCAAATGGTTATGGTCATCTTTTAAATTATAAAGAGTTCAGCTTTTTAAAGACAACTTGAGATTCTCCTCTAAAGAAAGGTAAAATAAACATGAAATTTGTACAATATCTATTTTATATGCTATAGCTGCTATTGAGAAAACATAACAAAAAATTGAATATAATAAAAGCAGTTGATTCACATAGATAATATTTCAGCTGGCCACAGTTTTTAGCTTCAGCTATTAAAAAATGTTTCAATGTTTTTTTGACTTTCAAATGCTGGAGTTATAAGACATTCAAGATCTGATAAGTAAAACCCATTCCTTACAACTCCATGTTTATTTAAAGTTTTTGCTAGCATGTACCATGGCATTGCTATCAAAACTTTTTAATCCCTAATATTAATTTCTGACTAAACCAAGCTAAACCAACATTAAACCAAGCCCTCAAGCTAATGAAAATGCTAGAGAGATTGTTCTTCAAAATATACATACACAGAAACTGTGACATACTTTTTCAAATCAACAACTTTCTCAAAGGTTACAATCAAAAAGTTGAGTCTCTACTTACCATTCTTTTGTACTTTATACACACTCATTTACATAATGACAAGACACATGTAAAATACTCCTTTTCTTGAGCACTACAGACATGAGGCTACTAAGAAAAAAATGTCAGAATCTTTATTAAGTCAAATTGCATCTTAGTGTAACAAAATTTATTGTCCCTACAGAAACAAGGTTGAGCCTATTTAATGATTATAATTTTAGATTTCTTACTTAGAACTATGTCAAAATTAATTCTTATTTAATGAGGTTTTTGAGAAGTGTTTAAAATAGCAAAATTCTGAAATATGCTCATTAGAACTATTTGTAAGTATTTAAAAATTATAGCTTTTAAATAACTTGTGATTGGATCCTAAAGCCATGTCAGAAATAGTGCTCAGATGACAGCTTGTCACATAAATTTATGCTTGATACATGAACCCTGTTGATCACGAAATAGTGAAAGTTTTATTATACTCTTGAAAAAAATGAAGTTAAAAATTCTGTTTTCACAATTACTCTTTCCTTCCTTTTCCCTCCTACTTCATTACACTGAGGTCATTGACATTATCTTGTTAAAACTAAAAAAATCATTAATTACTGAGTCCATGTCCTCCAACTTTTCTGCTATCAAATGCCATTGTTACAAAGCAAGAGAGACATAAATTGAACAGAGAAGGTAACCAACTGCTCATGAAAATGTAATTTTTCTGTTTGACAGAGACACTAACATGATGAGTTATGGCATTTTTGTGTAAAATCCTTTTTGGATTTGGAGTGTGTCACATTCCATCACTCAGGAGTCAACATTTTGCTCATGACATTGCACCCATAGGGAAAGCTTTGATGTGAGTTTTTGTTTTGTTTTGCTGTTTTAAGAGTACAGCAATGATTATGGTAAAAATACTGAAAACTTCTCAGCCTTCAAAGTGCAGTATAAAAACAGTCTTAAAAAAGGATATTCTTAAATATGAAGTGCCCTCTATTTTTCATAAATAAGACACTTGAAGTGCAGAGTGAAAATGTGCTGGCCAACAAAACATCTAAATCATTTTTGCTAACAGTATTTCTTTGCTATTTTACAGAAAGCCAGTTAGATGGCAATGAAATGAATTAAAATTCAAATTAAAAATAAGAGTCTTTTTATTCAACAAATCAGGATCAGTGGTAGAAGTCAAACCTAGAATTTTTTTTTTTTTTTTGTAATTTCTTGATTGTGATAATAATGTTTAAGGCTTTTTAAGAGATTATTTCTTAGTTCATTATTGTTTCCTAAAGAAAACAAAGCTGCTCAGGGCTAATTCTGTATATGTGTGTATGTGTGTATGTGCTTATTTTATTTTTAAACAATGATACGTGTTGCATATAAAAAGCCACAAGTAACTGTGAATTTCTTACTGTCTTATTCTCGGGTATAATTTGAACATTGACTGGAGCCTGGAACCTGTCCTCACACTGATTAGTAACATAAAAGCTTGTTGCCATAATTTGAGAGAACTATTCCTGTAAACCGGGGCTATTGCTCATGTATAAGGACACCCAAGTCTGACCCTAAAATTTATTTCATTTCCTCTGGAAAATAAGAGATTAAAAAAAGTGAAAGATTTATAGAAGATTGTAAAACATGTATGTCAGACTTCACCTCTTGAATCTTACAGGCTTCAAATATTAATTTGTAGAACGGCGTCAGCAACAAGGCTTAAAAGTATTATTCTAAGTAGATGACAGTCCAGTATTACACTACATTTTGCTTTTGATGAGGATTATTATTTCCAAAAGTCATAATACGTAACAATGCCACAACTTGTCAAGACTTATCTGAAAAACATGAAAGCATTCAAGAAATACACAGGTTTATGAATGTCACTATTACACAAGCACTGTTTCTCATGGTACTTACTGAAGTGCTTTTATAAACTAGCTCCTATTCATAGCAGGGGAAAAAGGAGAAAAATATTTAGAGAAATTCTGTTTTCCAAGTGAAAAAAACCTAAACCAAACCTCAAATACTTGGTTTTCTATTACAGAATTGTGAATGCTACTAAAAAAATTCTTTTCAGCATTAAAAAGTGTCACTGACTTAAGGGACTTGTTTAGAGAATTTGTTTATCTAACAGAACAAAGCCTTATGCAAACAACACTTGTTGCCTCCAAAATTTCTGAATCTCTTGTCCATTTATGTAAGACAAGATATAAACAGTGAGCAGTGAATTGCCTCACAGGCATTACACTCAGACAGCTATTAGAATATAATGCAGACTACTGTAAAATTTACAAGACTGACACAGAGCTTATTAGATTTAAGGGATATAATTGCACTTGATTCAATAGACATTGGATTTAACCTCACTGGTATGTTCCAATGCCTACTGAAGCATATGGACAAATACTCACAAAAGGATTCGTGTGCAGATCCTTATTCAGAGCTCTTTGAGTGGATGAAGTAATAGATTCAAAGATTGTTAGCACTATTACCCTTGCCTTATACTGTTGCAATTTTCCTAATTCAAAGAAACTTGTCTTTACATAAGAAAAGTCCCCTAGCCATCACCAGTGAATGATCTCAGGTAATTCCTCTGTACTTGGAATACATCTTGCAGTCTTGCCTTCTTTAGAGAGATTTCCTACACAAATATCTCTCTGGCCCAAAAAGATGTTATTACATGCAGGAGGAATAATAAATTAAATACCTTAGGTGTTTTGATAGCCCGAAATTAACTACATGTACTAGAATGAGACATCAGAAAAAGATTGATTCAAGCTGGCAATTAATAATTTGTGCTGAAGTGCTCTGGTGCCCAAAACAGAGAGAGACAAACTGTTAAGGTATTTGGTATATACTGTTAACCTTATTTGGAGAAGTTTATAATGCATTTTAAAGTCAGTAAATTAGAGTTATAAGATTGAGTTTGAGAAAACATTTAGGTCTAAGACCTGAGGTTAAATGAATACCGATTGAATTCTTTGTTTACTAGATCAACACTAAATATTCTCCTGAAATCCCATGAGATATTCAACAAATTTGGATTCTCTCATCTAAATCAATAGCCTAAAATTAAAATCATGTTAAGCTCTGTAGGCAACCAGTGGGAAGAGAGGACCTTGATGTTGTGATGTAGACCAGTAGTAAGCTGTGTTAGTTTTCCCCCTTTCTCTCCCTTGACTTTAGAGGGAAGGTAGACAAATGTGCTATTAATTTGGGTGTCTCTGCTCAGGGCTTATGATTAGATTAAAAGAATCTGGACTTCTATATTGACTTAAAAATCATGTAATGTTCTCCATTAAAATCTATCTGTTCAAAAGATATCCTTGAAATAAATGCAAGACATCATCTGAAGTTAAATTAGCTTTCTAAATTACTTGGTACTAAATTTAGAGAGGACAACAGCAAAGCTCCTTTCACTGGCCCAGAACCTGCATGCACTAACTGATATTTCATTTCCCAGTTTAACAAATAATTTGTGGGGTTTTTTCTTCCTCAGAAAATTGTCAGAAGTCCTTCTTTTTATACTGCAATGCTCAAGGAGAGCAGTAATAACTGCAGGTCGATTACTGAGCATAGGTTACAGGGTTTGAAATCTTGGTGACCTTGAGTGGAATAAGGTTCCAAATGAAATTTGTTAAATACCATTATGTTACGTGACAACTCTGGGAGTCAGGGAATAAGAGAATAGCACAGCCAAAGTCCCTTGGGGCAGTCTGATAAAATGTAGCAAAACCTGTCTAAATAACACATTTGTTATATCTAGTTTTGTTGCTTTAAAATGGTTTGCTCGGGAAGCTGCTATGCTCAGAGGAAGAAATCACCTCATCTCAGCCATCACAAAGGCATTGTTGTATACTGCCTCTGTTCTAACCATGGCAACACACTGCCACAAAAAATATTAAAAAATAATTAAAAACTAGTGATGCAAAACTAGATAAAAAATTTCAGAATTAAGGCACAGCACATTAAACCTGAAGATTTCTTGGCTAGCATTTAATCACACATTTTTTTCTTTTTAAAAATTCTCAATTTAACCTCAGTTCCCAGGTTTTCTTTTTTAGATTCCACCTCCAGTGCAGTAGATATGCCATGTTTACTCTATGGGACTGCATCTGAAATGAGTCACTCACTCTATACTACTCACAGCTGAGAGAACTTCATCTAAAAGTACCTTAAGATTGAATCTTTTGTGTGAAGCCTGAGCAATCTGCAGCCAGTGAAGAATAAAAATATATTGAGAACTCACTGCTAGAGATGCAATCGTGAGATGCAGAAATAATTGCTGGAAAATAACAGAAGATGGTGTGCTAGTGAAAGTTTGAGTTTTGTCTGCTTTCAGAAGATGCTGTGTATCCAACCTGCATGCTTACTTTACTGTCCAGAATGCATGGATACTAAAAGAAGTAGAGTATACAAAATTCATCAAGAACTGTTCCAACATAAAAATAGCTGAGTTTTAACAAAAAAGATAGGGCTAATAATGACCTATTTTTATTTAATTTTTACATACAAGATAAAGTCCGGTTCCTATATGACAATCGAGGCTAATTTTACCCCTGACTAATTAACATGCCATGCTTCTAGTCATTTATGGTTGTAAATGTTATCTAAGTTTCTATTGAGATAATAGGGATTATAGGTTTAATTTTTCACAATTTTTCAAATAAACTTCAGGTTTATATTTTTAGTCTGAAATAGGGAAAAAATAAGTTATACTGAAAGACTTGTGCTGGAGCTTTGTTTCTACAGGTGGTTGATGAATATTTTCTCTGAAAAGTAGTATCTTTGAGACAATTTTCTTGCATTTTATAATTTTCTATGAATTATAGAAGAATCCACACTGGCTGTCTATGTTATTTTGCAAGAGCCACCATTCTTTTTAGAAGCAGACTGAAGTAAGGAAAATTGAATCATCCAAGCAGTCACTTGGTGCCATCAGAGACTTGCCCAAGGTAAAAAAAGGAAAGTCAACTTTAAAATTATTTTGAGAGATAAGGCAGGTTAAAAAGAATGAAGTCACTATTTCTATGAAAATTGCAACAATGATCAAGCAGGTCAACAGTTGAGCCTTTTACTGATAAATGGAACAGATGAAGTTCCTAGAACATTGTAGCCTTTCCAACTGAAGATCAAAGGTTGTCATGTGTTTACTGTTCTTCTACTAAGTCAATAACACATCTTAAAATTCATCCCCCTTCCCAAAAATAAAAAAAGTAATCTAATAAATAAATCACTAACTTTGATATCTACAGAAATTGTAGCATTTGTTAAAAAGCAATGAGAACTAAGACATTACAGCCTGTAGAGAGGCTGGTAGTGCTGGCACCGTTCAGAGGATCCAGTGCAGGTCCTCAGTTTCTCAGCTGGGGAAGGTGCAACGTTTTGCAAAGATTAGACTTAGGTTAGACTGCATAGCAAGGCAGCTCTCACTACTCATGCATCAGAGAGTAGTCTGCTTAACAGTGCTATTCATCTCTTCAAGGAGACACTAATTTCAGGATAATTTGGAAATGCCGTTCCATCTGTGAAGTAAATTGCACTTCATATCTCACAAACACCAAGAACTAAGTAGAAGTCACCTTCACTCTTTCTGTTTTTATTTAACATTAATTTTGCTGCAAGAGGCATGTAATCCACAGCTTTCTTGTTGTGCCTGGCCATTTTAATTTTTGATCCTTTTTAATACACTGTAATAATCAATCTATAAAGTCCAATTACTCTGGGTAAAAATGACTGGCATCTCTAGACTCAATAAACCCCAGCTTAACAAATTGTATGACTGTGAAACCTATAATTTTCTGTGTAAATATATATCACCCGTTTTCATATTTTCCCAGCTTGTATCTTCACTGAAAACACAGCTTTACACTTATATGCAGGAAAATTTACCAACAAATTATGTACCAAATGAATGTATAAATCGTTGTATGAATGTTAAAAATTAAAGTGGAAGTAATCTGCTGTTAAGGGGAAAATGTAGTTAAATACCTTTAGGTATCACTTTTTCAAGAACAATCCTGGAAAACTTTGTGTGATTGGATTAACAAACCTTCAGCTTCATGGAAATTCTGAATTTCCCTGGAGACTCTAGTAAAATCATTAATTTCTAGTAAACAAGAAAAAGGCTTTAGCGATATCATTCCTTAAGATATAAACTAAAGCTAGGATTAGGAAAAAAACCCAATTGGATTCTCCATTTATCTAATATTTCGCTTTTATCTGAGTCACTGTGCTATATATCTTTCCAAACCAAATTTAAGTTTTATAAATAAGGCACTGATTCAGATTTGCTACATTCAAATTTACCACCTTTATGATAAGATGATAAGAATGTTCTATGTGTAAAAAAATGCTCCACTAGAAATGTGTACTTACAAATACCTAGAATATTACATCTCTCATGGCTGTACTTAGAGG
>VWYP01002275.1:128620-196751 GCA_013400435.1 Pycnonotus jocosus | reverse complement strand
TTTTTTTTTTTATTTTAAACTATCATGCAAAGTTAAAAGGTCCCTTCTTTCCTAAACTTCAAGAGAGAATCCTTTCTCTGCTTAAAGCAAAGCTCTGCAAATGCAATAGTGAAATCCTAATTCTGGTGTTGCTAGTTTATACACAACTGGTGGCATCTGACTGCTGATATGAAGCCAGTTGCAATGTGCCTAATAAGGATGGATCAAACCTCCTACAGTTTCCTGAATTATTTTAATAGAAACCACGGGGGGGAGGAAAAAAAGTAATTTGGATAAATTCCCAGAATAACGTATTTACATGTTATTTACAGTAATAACACATTTCCAAAAAAAAAAAAAGAAAAAGAAATCTCAGAAAGCCATGCAGTAGACTCGAAGCATAAAAAGATCATGGACCTAGCTAGAGGGAGTTCAGAGAGAGCCACTAAATTGATCACAGGGCTGTAGCACCTGTCCTATGAAAGGGAGGATGAGAGTTGTAGTTGTTCAGACTGGAGGAAAGAAGGCTCTAAGGAGACCTCAGAGCAGCCTCCCAGCAATTAAAGGGGCCTAGAAGAAAGATGGTGAGGGACTGTTTACAAGGGTATGTCACGATAGGACAAAGAGTAAAGGCTTTAAACTAAAAGAAGGTTGATCTAAATTAGATATTTTTTATAAATTCTTTAGTGTGGGGGTGCTGAGACAAAAGAAGAGGTTGCCTAGAGATATTCTGGATGCCCCATCCCTGGAGATGTTCAAGGCCAGGCTGGATGGCCAGCAATCTGTTCTAGTGGAAGGCATCTCTGCCCATGGCATGAGGTTGGAACTGGATGATCTTTAAGGGTTCTTCAAGCCAGGCCATTCTATGGTTCTGTGATTCTGTGATAAATCAGTACCAGATAATACAGTGAAGCAAGACAATGAGAAATTTATATTGTTCCCAATTAGTGACCTCTAATATGTGTATTGAAGTGTCTATGCTGTAATAAAATAGAAAGAACATATTTTTCTCTGCATGAACCAGTGAAAAAACCAAACTAGATGAACCAGAAAAAGAGCATGAATGATGGAGAATACAGTAACATATGAAAGAAGATAATTTCTCAAGTAACAGTATGCAATCTTGTACACTTTACAACTCAAATTATTTTGAACAATGAATAATTTAAGGCTGTGAACAGGCAAGCACATTCCTTCCTTCATTTATTTGCTTTATTCCCCATAGTATACAGCAAATAAATAATATTACTTCTAAAGAGACATTTTCTGCTGTTATCATTTGTGCCTCAAGGAAAAGGATCTTAATATCTTTGGGCTTATGAACAAACCCACTTACTGTCACACATTCCTCCCTTTTCCCATTATTCATAATAAATTCCACAAATTTTTGTGTTGTCACACGTGCTTTAAAGAAAAGCAATATTAACAGATCTAGTGTGACACAGATTTAGGTTTCTAAAATTCTCTAAAGCTAGGGCATCTGTACAGCAAGGCAATAATTTTTCTCCTTGTTAGGGAGATACTTTCTTGTCCTATTCAATTTGGAGATAAATCCTGTATAGCCTAGAAAGCAGATTCCATTCAAAATACTAAAAAAATCTTGAAAGTTATTTAAAATGTAAATAATTGGCAACTTGTATGTGATTAAAATTACACAAGGTTAATCATAAGAATCCAAATTCAGAGCCTTGTCCAATGACAATGACATACTGCATAATAATTAGTATTTTATATTAGCAGCATCACAACAAAGCATAGCAGTGCAACCTGGAACAGTCTAATTCCAATAAAGCATTCAGCAATAGAGTTTCATAATTTGACAAAAATACAAGAAAGATAGAACATGTGTGTTGTAGCCAAATCCAGGCACTAACCACTTAGTCTTTAGTCACTTTACTATTAATGGTGACAGAAGTTGAGACCCTGCTGAACGACTCTCTACAGAATTCATTTATCTTTCTGGTTTTGCATTGACCACAGATGCACCTCTAAAGAGATCATCCTAAAGTTAGCTTTTGGGAATAAAAACCAATGCCATTTTCAGCCAATTTCCCAAGCAGATCACCACAGACAAAGGTTCAGGTCTTCCTATACATTGCTATGCAAATGTAGAAAAGATGAAAATATATGTTGTTGATAATATATAGATAAAATCAAAAATTACCTAAAATATTCCTAAATAATTACTGTGATTACAAGGAACTAGATAATCAGTAGTAAGTAAATCAGACCCATTTGCAGTTAAAAGTGTGGATTAGAATTCATAAACTTAGAAACAATCTTGAGACAAAGCAAGTTTAGCTGTTGCCTCTTCCTACACTTCTCACAACTGTTGCAATTCATTGATGATTTTACCATCTGTCTCAAAAGCTAAAATACTTGGTTTAAATATATAAAAGCCAGACAGGCAACTCCATTACTACATGCAAAGGCATCTCTAGATCTGTAAACACAAGCTTAAAACTTCCCACCACTTTTGGACTTCTACCTGTATTAACAAACACCAGAATGACCTAATGTAGGCTTTGTCATGGCAGTGCAAATTAATACAAAATACCTCCTGGACTGTATTAAGGTTGTATCAAGTGAACTGCCTTACTTGTTGGTACACATCACTGAGATATTTCAAAGACAAGCTGGGAAGGTCTACTAAATTAAATGAACCCTTGTCTTTACAGTCTTATTCCTATATGTTGTAGACAAGATTTGGGCAATGCAATATCTAAATGCTATTATCTAAAACATGATAGTCATGCTTTACTACAGCTAAATATAATCAGAAAGGAAATCAAGCTGCAAAGGCCTCTAAGTGTTTCTTTTCTCTTACAACTCTTTTGTACAAATTTTCAGTGTAACATTGGACATTAAAGCTTACACAAATTACATTCATCCTGCTACGTTGTGATGGACAATAGTGATGTAGTGTGCAAAAAAAAAAAAAAAGGAGGAATGATACATTGTGGAAAATATCTGTACTTTTTTAAAAGTGATCTTGTTCTGGCAGCACAGAAATGTAATCTAAATTCCCACATAAAAATGACAAAAATACATTAAACTCAATTTTATAATAAATTGCTTCTGAAATTAGATTATCTGCTGTATTTCAGCTCAGAAACATTTCATAACGTCCAAATTCCACCTTTTGACTAACAGACATTCTGAGTAAGTCTGGCGTGCTTTTAATTGCAGAAGCACATGTACACCTCTAACATAAAAGTGTTCAGTGTTCAAACTTTTCAGGGACCACTTCATTTAGGACTCTGAGGTTGATATCAAATCTGAAATGACAGTTATGATTTTCAGGCATATTTCCCTCTATAACACGTACCTTCTTCACACTTTAAAAAAATGAAGACACAGTTACAGCTGCTGCCTACTGATCTGTGTGCACTGAGAAGAACATCAACATATTCAGCTTATCACAACCATTTGCAAGAGCATGTTTGTCAAGCAAAACTATCTCAGACCAGGAGGGAACTGATGTCTCAGTTGGATTACTTCACTAACTCTTCTACAAAAGCATAGAAGAGTTATTTTAACTGAAACTATGCAAACAAAACCAAAAAATTCTCACAGACTGTTAAGCAATTCAGAAATCTCATCTCTCTGAAGTCTAAAATTGTTTCAGGCTTGAGGTTCAACATGTAAATAAAATCTAGAACTACTCTGTATACAAGAGCAGGAAGAAAATTATAAGCTTTAATACTGGCCTCTTTCCAAAGTACAGGCCATCTCAAACAAAGAATGGGCATTCTGATGCAGAACATATAAAAAATACTTATAATTCCAACATTTTTATAGAGCTATTCCTCAGTAAGTCACAGTAAATTTAATAATGTAGTACCATTAAGCTCACTTCAGAGGTGTGGAAATAGGCAAAACAGGACTCTCCTGAGCTTTAAGCAAATACAACCAATGATCAGAAAACACTGATCATCATATAGAGACCATGTCTGTTAATTTGTCACCCTAGCTTGGCTTCAGAAAAAGTTGTCTTTTCATATATGACTTTCAGCTTGAGGGTAGCTGGAGAACAAATTCATTATAAAAATGATATCTCTCTGTTGGTTAATCTTTTAGACCTTTGATGCCATAATCTAAAATTCTGAGTGCTAAGGGCTATACTTGCCTAAGGAAAAGATAGCTTTTCCTAAGTTGCTTTGAAATGTCACATCAGCATGGACAAAAATGATAGATTGGTAATTTCACTTTTTACTACTTATTGTTAAGAGAACTTATGGCATTCCCATGGTCTGTCTTCACAAGAGCAGGAAAAAACAGCATATCTATGATTTTTAAAAATATATTTTTGGTTTGTCTAGTCCTTCCTGACTAAGTTCTCTAACAGACCAACTCCTTTCCTCAAATTCCATAATCAAGCAAGATTAGCAGACCTCGAGGAAAGAAGATAAGGCACTCAGAAAATTAAAAGTAGATTATTGGAAGTAGAGAATCCAATACTCAGCAATTATATTATTACAAAACTCTTTATAGTTGATGTTACTAAAATATTCCTAATACATTACACTCCTTTTATAAATGTATTTGTATACAATGTATTATATTTGTATTTTTATATATAAATATACACAAGTAGTGTATAATCAGATGTTTATCGTAAAGAAAACCACTTAGAGATAGCTTCTCAGAATTAAAAGAATGAAAGTGTCAAACCTTTTTCCAGTGGTATCTATGGAAAACCTGAGCAATTTCAGTAAGGCCAGGGTTTTGTTAAGGTTCAAAGGAGGCAATCACTTTGACTGGACTGTGACAATGTAAAAAGTCTTGTTAACTTCTATGGCATCAGCCAGTTTTAGAAGGGGTAAAGCAATTGACACTACCCATTTAAAGAACATGAAATGTGAGGACAAGGACCCATAAGAGTTCACCTTTTTCCATGATTGCCAAGTAATTCTGATCAAAAAGTATCTCAGCAAAAGCTTCTGTGCTTTGTTAAGTATTTGCAGCCCCTCAGCTGTGGCTCTGACTGGCCTTTACTTAGCACAAATTACTCTAACTGTTGTACTGCCATACACAAAAGATTGGCTCCAAATTAGTCTCTTCTGATATGAGATACCAGAAAAACTGATTGCTCCGTGCCTTCTTGCTGACCTCCCACTCACTTGAATATTAAAATTCCAGAACTGCCACGAACACCTGGATGGTTTTTACATACATAAGGAATGCATTTGACTGCCCTACTATATATATATATATATAACTCCAAGTAGAATTGAAAGATTGCACAGTGAATGTTTTTCAGAAAATAATCTCATTAATATTTCAAAGGGCCAGATTCCCTTCTCAGAATAGGCAGCAAACAAAGATAGCCTGCAAAAAATGCTACACCCAGGAGACCCTGTACCCCATGTTTATTAGAGACCTTCATATATGGGGAAAAATCTCAATACTTGATGCCATAAAGATATCTGGAAAGAGATCAAAAGAGCCAAGTAGACATGCTTTGGATGTGTTGAGAATTCCAGCCTGGGAAGATGCCTTCATACAGTTAGGGGAGCTTCAAGCTGTATCAAGCATTTCTGAAGGCATTTCCTCTCCAGTGGGCTACTACTGCACTGTGATAACCCACTAAAAGTGCATCTATACCACTTTAGAAAGACACAATATTCCCATGGCCACAGGAAAGCAACCCCATGAACCTCTGAAGAAGAGACAGTAAACCAAAGACTGGCTACACAAAGCAGAAATAACACAGAAAGCAGGGAGCAGCAGCCAGGATCATGCAGCACATGAGTGGGAACTCTGAGTTGACAGGTTATATCCAGGCACACAGATGCAAAGATCCACATGCCACTCCAAAGAAATTTTTGGAAGTCTGATCCTGCGGAACACGCCTGCCAGGTCATAATCTTAGTCTGTCTTCTGGACTCCAAGAAGACAAGGTGGATGGAGGCACTTCTGAAAGTATAGTACTCACAGAATCATATATATGGCACACTACAGGAAACTAGGGAATTTTGGTGTGAGATGGGAAGATACCTTGAAAGCTTAAGACTTTGAGAGTTAGGCAAGCACTAGTCAGTGGGATTTATATTAAAATTTCAGGTTTAGATGCCTGAAGGTCAATGAATTTCTACCTTAGGGATCTTTCCTAGGATTGCAATGAGTAAACATATTTTATGCTTGTTATGAATCTGATAAATACACAGTAATTTAATTTTCCCAATAAAGTTATCAGCAGGGGGAAAATTATTTTATTATCTAAAACCAGGGAACAAAAGTGTGATTTGTGCAGATCCCCACCGATTTCAGTAGGGCTTCCCATAGTGGCAGTTATCCTTCCACTTAGAGTAAATTACAGGTCAAGATATAACAGTCTGAACAGATTTGCTAATTACTCACAAATTACAAATTTGTGCACATACATAAGCACAAACAAAAAAAGTGGAAGAAAACAAGCTACCTGTTTTTGTGGGTTTTTTTTTCTATTAATCTTAAATACAGACTAAGACTAGTATTTTAAGGGAGAGATTTCATTTCCAGACTATAGAGAGCTGTTAATGAAGTTTGCATAATGATTTTAGACAGCTCTTCTCCAATACATACCATATTATAATGTGGACAATAAATGCTTTTATTAACAAGCAGATGAGTTTGCCATTCCTATGCCAAATAAGGATTCTCTCATAATTAGAAATTGCACATTCCCCAGAAGGAAAATTCTTACTGAGTACACAGCTGCAGGGAAACCCTGCTGCAGCTGCACCTTGCTTCCCTCAGACAAGGGCCCCATGGTGTGGAAATTACTTCCAGCAGTGCTATAGGCATAAATGAAGTTTACATTTACAATATATTTCTACCTTTAGTTTTGAAACACACAGTATACTGAGGGTGCAGTTACAAACAGACCTCACCCATTCCTTCCTCTTTGACCCCAAGTTTAGTAGCAGTGTGTGTGACTGAAACTTAAAGGTGGAGCTGATGGAGAAAAACCAAACCATAAACCAGTGAAAACATGTTTGATTTCAAGTGGATACAAAGCACTCTCAAGGATAAGGATGAGTTGCATTAAAAATATCTCAGCATAAAGCAATGAACTTANTTCCACTCCCAAGTTGAAATACAAAAGGGGCATAATAGCCCATAACCATTCTAACAACTTTTGGAGTAAGTGGTCTACCTAAGCTCTTCTAACATCCTTCAGGCCAGAAGAGTACTAGAAACCCAAACCACCCTTCAAACCACTCTGGCTTTTAGCTAGAGATTTCTGCTTTTTGCACCCTATAGTGTTTGCATTTTTCCAACACCTTTCAAACTCCCACTCAGCCAAGTGGCAACAAAATGCTCAATTTTGAGACAATCTGGAGATTTTCCCTTGCTCATCACAAAGTTTGTTAAATTTTAAAGTGTAAGTTCTTCTTTTCAAACACTTGGTAAACTCAACTGATTTGCTGCCCACTAGGGTCTATCTCATTATATACTAGTGTCTATTTCTGGAATCTAATGTGAGCACATTTGCAAGGTAACATGTGAATCACACAGAATCTACAGCTAACTTTTCTATTCGCAATGCTGTCAACTTGAGTTTTATATCAAGGAGATATGCTGTGAATATGATAAAGAAGGTCATCTGAGGGCTTTTCAGACATTTATTTTAAGGCTATCAGAATTTGGGGTAGTCTGTAAAGAAAAAGATAAAGATAGACAAACTAGTAACTTAAACCCAGTAGTTTATTTACCTAAATATTTAGCTTCCAAGTGCCTTTTTTCAGTGTGTTCAGCACTGATTCATAATCACTGTTAAAGACAGTTTGATATTCTATGTTACTTTCTCCAGAACATGTCATTCTGAAGAGCAGAGTAATCCCATTAGCATCAGTAGACCAGGGGCAGGCAAACAAAAAATTCTAAACTGAAATATACCCAATAAAATTTCAAACACTTTCAGCTTTTTACATCCAAACCTATTTTCCTGTAACAAGTAATGCTGGCCCAAACATCAAGGTTATCATCTGCTTTCTGAAACTGCCATAGCAACAACCACTTCTAGTTTCTCACCAGTCTTCAGAAAAGCTCCTTTAAAGTTCAATTAGATAAAGGAAATAAATTCTTCTGAAAATGCTGAGACAACCCTCAATGTGTTTTGCAGGCACAGATAGTGAATAGAAATATCTGTGTGAAATATTTCTATAATATTGAAAGTAAAAGTGTAGTTCTATATACTAATAATTTCTGTTCTTTAGTGAATATCACAATGATGAAATTGTACCCATAAAGGTAGTTTATGAATGCTATTTGTATTGAGTAGGTTAAGATACCTAATTAAAAATGTAATTTTATTCAAAAAGGCTATACAGACCTTTTTTTAAACTCTTTATAGTAACAAAGAAAATCAATCAGTTAACTTACAGCATCCTATATTTTTGCAGACTCAAGCAGATAAACTTCCATTTTCAGTAGACAGTACATATTTACCAATAAGTATGAAAATTTTAAAAATTACAGTAGATATAAGCCTCTAATTTTTCAGTAGTATTAGAAAACAAACTACTATTAAGGAAGGAAATTTGATTTACAGATAGAACACAATCAAATGCATGGCAGTTCTAGGATTTTACTCCATCCAAACAAAAGGCTGAAAAGCTGTCCATCATCTAATTAATGGAGCTTAAACACAAGTGAGAATTCTGGCCTCCTGTTTGTGTCTATTGGTATTCTTGTCAGCATGTTAGTTAGATACACACAGTTTTGTTGTGATATGCTGACAGATTTGGACTGTATATATTGCTACCAAAGGATGTGGGCTCAGTTTGCACAACATATGCCTCCACAAACTGGGTTTCCTCTAAGGAGTAAATGAAGGGCATCCAGTATATGCTGTTGCCATCATTTGAGTCCTAAGACTCATAACAGTTATTCAAACATTCAAGCACCTAAAATAAAGATGGAGAAATCCTGGTAAAAGATTTTTTTTTTTCCTCCCTCGTCAGGACATATGAAGGATTCAAGCAGTAAGTATTTTATCAAAAAGAGATTAATTTGTTAGGACTCTCTACATACCCACATCATCATTCTAGCAATCTTATGTCTTTCTTTTGGTTTCTACTAAGGACAACAACATGTCCTTCTCTCACTGATAATTCTGCACTATCTGACCTGTTGCAATATGGGCAGAGATCGTTTCCTGACCTTGCATTCTTTAGGAGGGCTCACAACATCTGACCCACAGACCTGAGAAGTCCAGTACATACCAACCTTAGATGCAACGTGAAAAGAATTCTAAGAAACTAATGGAAATATTCAAAAGCATTAGATGTTAATTTATGTAGCAAGGTCAACCCAGTAATTTCAAGATTTTTTGTTTATCTTGACTGCCTTTTGTAGTGAGAAACAGCCAAAGCAAGGAATATTTTATAACAATTAAGAAGATTTTTGGAACCATTTTAATCAACTCTCTTATCCTACTTGATTGTATACAATGGAGCAACCATCCTGAATGTATGGTAATATCTCCATGGTAACAGATTATAAAACATAAGCACAGGATTGTGATCACTATTTAGAAAAGAAGGTGACTGAACATGAGGAAATTACACTCTCAAATACTTCCATTTCCTTAGGATTTCAGCAATAACATTTAAGGACTGGAATGACCCATGTTGCAATCTCCAAGTTTCACTTAATAATATCAATTAGGCAGTTTATATATTTATAATACATAAAAAGATAGGTAGGTAGGTAGGTAGATAGACAGATAGATTTTTTTAATCATATTTTTTAAGGTAACCTTACTTATGGCTCACCAGGAGTAAAGTCTTGCAATTAATTTAATATTCTCATTGAAGTCAATTTGTCTGTGGGATTATTTATACTCTTAAGGGGCAGCACTTATTTTACAGGATGCATGCCTTTAAAGTGTTCTGCATATTGTATTTTTGATCTAAAGTACAGTCACACAAAAGAAAGCAGCAGCGGTGCCTCAATCCACTTAGCTTTGTGAGTATGCATTAGCAAGGGAAAGGATCTGATCAGGCATTTCCTTAGCTACAATTATGGACCATTAATAAGAAGAGACTGATCACAATATGATTTCAGCAGACTTTTAGGAAAATTGCCTTTATGGATAAGTAACATACTTACATTTGGAGCACATTTAAGTAGGACAAAAGAAAGGTGTCAAAGCTTTCTCTTCAATTTGTTGCATCTCATCTTCTGTGTGGAAAGAACCTATCATTTTTTCCTAACTATAAATCTACTGGCTTGAGCAGTGATATCTAGTGCCCTTGCTTTTGCAGAATACAGATTTCAAGAATTACAAAAACAATTATTTAGATGTGTTTGCTGCAAGATGAATTTGCAGCAAGACCTAAGCATTTTGCCAGTTTTGTTGATTTTTAGGAAAAAAAAAATTAAATATATCATTATTCCATTACTATATTTTAGACAGGTTGAGTGGGAAGTTGAGCCTAAATACCCAACCATTCACACCATTCCAGGATCTGTCCAAGGCAAAGATGATTTACCTTCAGGAGTGAATATTTCTATGCACTGGTGGCAGAGGGAGCTAACACAACCAGCTGATTTTACAAAGCTTCAAGTTATGTGTCATAAATTCTAACCCCAGCTGCAGTTCAGTGTTTTATTTATTTACAAATAAAAGGGATTGGCTTGCAGAAGATGCATTCCTCTCTGGGCACTTTGTCACTGAATGGGGTTGTGTCTAAATATCCGCTATTTTGTTCCAGCTCTATCTATTTCCACACAGACCCAGAGGTATATAATCATTGACCAAAGTGCAGACAGACCACCTACATGGCATTTTTCTTGCTGCAGCCTGCTTGGAATAGCAGCAGTTTGAAAGATTCACAGTTACAAGCAGTAGTTTATTCGCATTACTCGTGGAAGTCCTTCAGCTAAATTTCCACACAGCATGCTCATTATGTCCATGCAAGTGTGTCTGTGGAGCTTTTAAGTTTATTGAGACAAATAGTGAAAGTAACAAACAGCGAGAGCTTCCTGTACTGTGCGTAACTAGATTTCCATCTTAGATTATTCTGGGCTCCCTCAGTGAGTGATCCTTTTAGCCATTTTCATTATCATCCTAAACATGCGCCAAAGGTTGAGGGGCAGCAATGCATTGATTTAAACTCTCAAATTACCAAAAAAGGAAATTTGTTAATTACAATTCTTCTAAAATCTTAGGTATATTATCAGTGGTAATCCTAGAGGAATTGTGTTGGGCTCAAAAACCAGTTAAAACATTACAGTGGACTGCAATGTGCACAGGTCCCAATTTCCATATACTGGAATAATTTTTCTTCTCTCTAGAAAGTATTTCTTAGCTAGGAAATAACCTGTCTGGAAGCAAAAGGTCCTTGAGCAAAATTCTATGGACTTCATTATTCCAGAGATCAGACTAAATCATCCAAGGATGCCTTCTAGCCGCCATGAAACTTACAGAAATTACATGACATTAATGAGTGAAAGTGTATATATTAAATACTCTTTAACTAGAGCCAAATATTTTAAAGATCATTATGTCAATTTGCTATGAACTTCTAGAGTAAGCACTTATCAAAACGTTAACTTAATGAGGTACAGAAAAATTCCTTACTAAGAGACAATATTAATTTTTAAGACTGCAAGTGATAAGAATCCAATACTCTCAGAAAAACTGTCCTGGAGGTTACTACCCTTCACCATTATTAATTTTATTTACTTTTTTATTTTAATTCTCCCAAATTCAGATTCCAATCACTTTTTCCCATTAAGCCATGTTTCTTAAATCCTTACTTTTGTCAAAAATCTGTAAATAAAAATCTATTGTAAATAAGCACCTAACAAATTCACACTGTTCAATGAGATCACATACTAATATTTTGTTATTGGACAGCAATTCCTCAAACTCCCCCTACAAAGGAAACACGAGTCATATCTGGTGTTTTTCTGAAAAATTACAAGCTAACATATCCTTCTTAAAAACTAAGTCACAAATTCAAGTCATTATTCACCAGCTAGTTCTCTGGTGATGCTGATTGAAATAGCTCATTTCTTTATATAGATATTTTTTCTTTTATTTGTTTTTATACACTCTGAACCTGCATACAGCCATATATGTGTACGTGCTTTACACACATATATTTGTCTATATTCTGCTTGCAGAGTCTCCTTACACCCATTTAAGGATGTGCAAATAAATAAATCCAGAAAATGGCTATACAACTACTTCTAGAAGTATTGAAACTGAACTGTAATATGTACTTAAAGTTCTATGTTTGCAAATGGTCTGTGGTATCACAGTAGAGTTAATTCCAAGATAAAAAGAACTGTAGTGTGTATCATGTGATTGACAGCTCATTAGGGATTTCTTTATCACTATTCAGATCTTCTGTTGGGACACACAACTTTCTAAAGTCACTAATTGACACTGTAGGTAAATCTCAAAATTTTGTTTAGTTTCCAGAATTGTATACAGATGTGGCAGGAGACTTGCTATGTTCAGCAGTCATGTTGCCTAACTCTCAGTTCTCTTCAAAAGGAAAATAACCTTTGAAATCATATATGGACACCCTATGGATCAAACCTATTTTTATTTTTGAAATATTCATTAAATGTATTTTGTTAATATTCACATTGGCCAATTAGCCCATATTACAACTTATTCCAGTCTTTTCACCCTTTGACCATCACGAGGATTACACTTTCACTGAAGGAGTGACAGAAGACAGAGCAGAAATACTTCAGCAGCTCAGCATGGTTCTTGTACTATGTAAGATTTGGAAGCTGTAACACACAGCTCTTTCAGGTTTTGTACAGCTGAGTACATAAAAGTACATTTTTCCTGGAGACTGTTGGTTATTTCAAATACTTCAAAGGCATTGACTTTTATATTTTATTAGTCAAAACAGAAACCTTTCCCACTTGTTTGACACGTTATGTCAATTAACACCAAAAGCCTCAAATTTGGGAATGAGCAGTACAAATGTGGAAAGGTCACCACATCTCTGAGCAGGGAGCAGCCAAAATTGTTGTTTCTTTACTAGGTTTTTGAGTCTGAAATGACAGCAGTTTAAATGAAGGCTTACTTGTAAGGAAGCTTTATTTCAGCTTTTGTCTTATTTTTCATTCACTTTATTCCCATCCTTACATTGTATCAAAGCTGCCCACACTGAAGGAAACTTACTGTCTCTCTTGAAATTCAAACACACATCTAGACTGCACAATGCACTATGAAAAGAACCTGACATTGCTTGCTTACTCCTTTTTTGCCTTATTTTTAAGTAAAAAGCTTAATAGAATGAAAGTTTTCAAAGCCAAGTGATAAAAAAATTTTAAGTAAAAACCTTTATGCAGAGGATCACATCACTTTGAAGCCTCACTGTACTGTCACCATCTGCAACCATGCAAGAAATAGATGATTAATCCACTTTGGAAAAAAAACAAAAAAAACCCAAAAACAACAACAAAAAGAGCCCAACAAAGAGTCCAACAATGAAGAGAAAAGGAGAGTTGGCACTGCCATAGTATTTTTCCAGCATGTCTGAGCACAGCAGTTAGTTTGAGTTGTGCCTGGTTAGCATAGCTGTCAGCATAATCATGTGAGCTAAAGCCAGCTTTTCATGCCAAAAAAAGTAACGGAGTTTAGGAAATGTTTTGTATAAATAGAAACAGACAAAATGCGATCAATCAATCGCCTGTCCCAAATAACAGCCTGCATCTTAAACAGGTTTTGTGTGCTCAAGTAAGCAGAAAGACAAACTATGCCAGCAATTTGCTGACCATCAAGAAGTACAAAAGCATGAATGAAATGTTCACACTGTGAGCACCATCAGAAATGCCATCAATTAAGAAAAAAAAAAAAACATGTTTTGAACAGGCTAAGAGTAAACAAGTTGTTCTCTACCCAATCCTATAACTGAGGACACTTAGTTGGGGATTGTTGCAGTTTGTCTAGAGTTTCTGTAAAAGCTTCTGGGAGGAAACTTCATGACCCTGCAGAAGCATCCAAAATCACCAGGGAACAGGGAAGAGCCCACAAGACCCATGGATGCCTCGAGGACTGTGCAGAGCCTGGCTGACATCATTCACCCACCCAGCTTCTCTGCAGGACTGCAGAATCTTTCCTGACAAGATGGCAGACCAAAATATTTTCCTTCTAAACCGCAAAACCTTTTGTTTATTTTTCAGAATTCTAATAATTATTAACAGGTTCATATTGCCTCGACTTTCAAAGACATGTGTACCCTTTTTCCACACAAATGTAAAGATGCTGTTGTCGTACACATGCACATATTTATACACACGATGAAAAAACAGTGTTTTTTGATTTGCCAAATGCTCCATGGGAGGGCACCTGAATTTATGTAAATTCATGACTGCACACACTCATTCCTCCAAGTGCAATATGTCGCTCAAAATAGTGCCACTTATTACTGCATATGAAAATATTCCTATGAATGTTAATGCCATTGAAGATAATTAGGTTGTTTGGGATCTTCTTGTAACTGAAAACTATGATAAAATATTTAATAAGTGAGTTAATATTTTTTTTCAAAACCAGTATTTTATTATCATAATACTTCTTAATGCTTCTTACACAATAGAGATAATCAAAATTCCAAGTGACATACTGCTTTAAAAAAGGGAGAAAAAATTTGCTGTTCAGTCTTGTCTAAAAAATGGCACTGCCTGTTATGCTACGGTCCATAGGAATATTCAAATTACAGAATCTTTTGAAAAATCCAGCTGCATCCAACTTGATCGACTATTCAAAGCAATTTTAAAAAAATCAGTAAAATCTAATTTTATCAAGTGAAATCACTTCTACCTTGAAAAAACACCAGCTTTTAAGTAAAACAATTTAGCCTATGTCTATTTCTAAACACAAAGATGCATCCTGTTTTCATTTCAGATGAAAGATGCACACTTGATTATCTCCTGATTCCTTTGTAGGATAAGATCCAACCAAGCATCAATCATTTCTCAGACCTGGGAGACCTTGCCATGGAAATCTTGGTACAGCAGAAAATAGTTCTGAAAGTTTCTGATTGTGCATATGCATCATTTCAGAATACACTCAGCTCCAATTTTACCATCTTTTTAACTAAAATGTTCCAATGATTCGGTTTTCATTTTTTTCCTGAAAAAATATTTTCAGCACAATGGATTGAGATTTCTTCATTGATCAAAGGGAATGGAAAAGACCCAGGACCCAAGCTGCTGGAGGGCAGCAAAGGAGTGATTCAGAACAACTCTATGGCCTCAGCCTTGAAAAGGTTGTTTGGGAGCACAAAATGACAGAGGATGTTCTGATCATGGGGAGCTAACCTGCAGCACTGCAAGACTGCATTAAAATAAATGCTTGGGGGCTGTGTATGCCCCAAATGAAAACTTCAGTTTCCTACCAAATTACATGTTTTTCTAAAGTACATTTCAGTATTTTAGTATTATAAAACAAATATAAGAAAATTAAATTAGATTCCCTTTTTCTACATGCTTTTTAGTTCATCTGCTGAACTAAATATCAGTTATTCTTACAGTTTACTTGCAAGTTCTTTAGAAATTTTTGATTCTGTAAAATATATTATATTTCCTAGCTGATTTACATTGATTCAGGCTTAGGTTATGTCTTTATTTACCAAGCTCTGAACACCTATTCCATTATTTTTTTCAAAGTTAGGCTGATGGGACTAGGTTTAAAAGAAGTAGCAAGGTACACTGAGTGTACCTTGTAATTTTTCCTTAATTAGTTGGGGGTTTTTAAATTTATTTTATTTGATGCTAAAATAAATAAAAAATAGACTACCATATTTTTCAGTGAAACAAAGAATAAAATCATAGACTATACAGAAATATTACGAAGAAAAAGGACAGAATTTCTATGCAAGATTTGTTAACCCAACATTGGAATTTAGTAAAATTTAGCAAATCTGAGGACTTCATCAAACTGAGTGGGAAGCTTAGAGTTATGCTTAATGATTCAATGCATCTAACCTATGTTTCAGTAATTAAAAGTTGCATTAAAAGTGTGGAGACACATAATCTTGGCTTCCATTCTAGCTATTTAGTCGAACCAGAAGTTACTTTATCCTGAATTGTGTCATTTCATTCATTATGAATTTTCATCTGGGATGCTTCTCTTCCTCACTGTTTGAACAGACAACCATGAGTCACAACTCAGACATACATGTCTAATTTTTAGATAAGATGACAAGAAACATAAGAGCTTACACTTTTTTTCCCCCTAAACTAATTTATAACTCTAATCATTTGGGTCTAAAGAAAAAGAAGAACATTCTGAACACCATGCCTACAGTAGCCATGCATGATGATGGCATCCAAAATTTTATGACCTTGCATATAATACTATTTATGCAATAATATTTCTAAAAACACAGATTTCAAATACTTTCTTTTGGTTATTGTTTGCAGTTTTACATCTTTTTATAGAAAACTGCACACATTTTATCATCTGTAACACGAATAAGAATAAACCATAAAGGTTGGGGTTTTCTTCATTAGTGTATTTGATTATACATTCCTAATACATTCAAGAAATATATTTACTAACTTGACAGTTGTAGAAAAAAATTTAAGGATACCTTTTTCTAAGATCATAGAACTATATTCATTTGGAGTATCAAAGTGGGTGAAAATTCTCTGCATTTTCTTATATAGATTTATTCAATATTTAATTGTTCTTAAATTGCAGAAGTAAAATATGCTCCTTACCAGATCTTTCAGAGAATATAAAAGCTTACTCTCTCTACCACACTAAAAATTCTGAACATATTAATATTGATTTTTACCTTTGAGACAGGTTTGAAAATAAGATGAGAAATGCAAAAATAATTCAGTGAGGCTATGTGCATTAAAGGTCGTTTATATTTAATACTGTTTTTCAAAAGGAACTTCTTGCAAACATCCTACTTATACATATTTATTTAATTATAACTCTGGCTTTTTTAATAGAACAGTGAAAAATATAGTTGGTAGAGCAGATTTATTTGCTATGTCAGAAATCAGGATTCAAAACTGATTTGCTTGAATATAAAACTAATTTTTTTGTCAATAGTGTATACTTAAATAAAAAGGAGAAGACTTACAACACTTTTACATCAAGAAGTGTACTGTTTTATATATTGTACAATCAAATCATGAGAATGAGAGGGAGTAACAACACTCCTTACACCACTCAGAAGTTCATTGAACCCTTTAAATGGGCAGAGAAGTGTGTGCAATCAGCATCCTTGGAGGCTCATTTTCACATTAATGACAAGTAATAGCAGAAGGTTCATAGGTGTGTAATTGCAATCTCACAACAAAGAACTGTGGAGGCAATGCTGAATGCTGACAGTAAACACACCTCTCTCTGGAAAAAGTAAAAGCTGGTCAAGATGCACCTACAATCCAGTTTTCATAAGAATGATTCTTTTGCATTTAATTCAAATGCTGCTTTCAGTTTTCACAATTTTTTTCTTTCTTTGCTTCATCCTCCTTTGTTTCTTTTTCTCATGCCTCATGGCATTTTTTCCTAACACTGTCCCGTTTTTGTATTACACCTTCCTTTCATCTGACCCCTGCTTGTGCTTCTTTTTATATAAAACACATAGAGCAGAAGACCAAAAGAATCAGCAAAATTCTTAGTGAAGCTGGAAAGATTAATTTATAAGAGAGTGGTTGAGTTTAAACTAGCAGATTCAGTTCACAGAACTAGCAGGTTGAGGTAAGAATTAACACTGTGTGAGTTTTCACACATGAAACACGAAGGAATTAAGGAGTAAGACCAAGCAAGCAAATGGATATGTGAAGCATGCATAGAGCTAGCACAGAGCTTAGGGAGACAATCTTTTTGGAGAACAGAATAAAGGGGATTTGGAAATTCAAAATCTGTTGCGTGGGAAGCATGCTGGATTCAGATTGGTGACTTTGAGGCAAGCATGTGCAGGTGTTTTAGGCATTGCTCTCTGTAAAACAGAGCAATATCTCTCAATCCCACAGCTTGATTAGGACAAAAGCAAATGGTACAACTCGATGGCAATTTTTTGTAAATTTATGATTTGAAATCATGACATAATGTTGTTTACCAAGTACCCTTTATTTTATACACCTTTCACCATCACTTTTATTATCTTTCTTTTAAACCTTCTATCATGCTCTTTGTTCTAGGCTAGCTGTTCCTCCCCTTCCACTGACAGATAGTTTCAGTTCTAAATTATACTTACTTCATGCTTTCATTCAGGCCAGGCTGTAGGAGCCACTGTTCCATCTTCCTGTCAGTTTGCTACCTGCCAACAGCAGGTATCTCGCTGCCATTCTGTCCATCTAAAGCTGACATTTTCTCACACAGATTAAGAGTAAGAAACGGGTAGCTGTGAGCAAAATTCTGGAAAGCTTTGGCATTACTGTCTTTTTTTAATGTCGTGCTAAAAGGATGGCATGTATAAAGCAAAAAATGGGGCATGATAATGGAGAAATCTTTATGACAGGGAAAGGGTTGGATTTGGAACGGTTTCAGAAAGAAATCATAGATGACTCTCAATCGAATTACTTCACAGTTTTATTATTTGAAAAGAAATTTGTATCTCAAAGTATGTATCTCAAGTATCAAAGAAAAGACTGTTGGAATCAGCCTACATTCATAAACACAACAAGGATTTTAGGCGCTTCAGTTCTGAACTGCTGAATAATATACCAATATAACTATATATGGGGAACTGCATTCAAATAAACACAAAACATCCAGCCTTTCCGCTACAATTCCTTTATATTATTCAGGTCGGTTATCAAAACCAGAAATATCAAAACTCATTTACTTCCTGGAATGCAGTCTAAAGTTTTTGTAAAAAATATAAGAATGTATATTTTATATAATATACATTATACATATATGATATACATAATATATATAAAATATTATATGTATATTTTATATAGATATAAAATATATATTATATATAATATATATGAGCTTTTCTTTAAAAGAAAAAATTCATCAATTCTCTTATATGCCAGTATTTATCTTCCAAACCCAACTATTAAATAAATAAAACCTTTTTAAACTTGCTAAGTTGTTCAGTGTATTTAACTATAACACTGATGAGTTTTAATGAAACAGTAAGGCTGTTTTTAGTTCAATATTAATTGCCTGATATGCATCTTGTACATTAAATTAGATCTTAATGATAATGAAAAAATGGATCACAATAATAATAACAACAGGAAAGTCATTATGATAACATTAATTATTATAATCATCGTGTCTGTCAGTATTAAAATCACGCAATGGTATTAAAATGCCACTAGATTGAGGTCAGCTTTATTCTCTTGCATAAGTCTTTGTAACATGAAATTTAAAGCTGTGGAAAGTAACACTGAAAGAGCATCTCTTATGCACATAAAATGGTTTTCAACTAGCAAGGCAGCTGGAGGTGAACAGTAATTGGTAGGTATTTCCTGAGCATTTTGATACTTAGTTAGTTACTCTGAAAAAGAAAATGTAAGAGAGAAACTTTTCCAAGCTGTATTTGTCATGTCCAGAGACTCTGAGCTGCTCAGCCTAATTTCAGTCTCATTATGCGACATATTTGTTTAGGAAATAAGGGTACAAAGGTGCTCTTTAAGCTAATTGCTTTTGTAGAACACAGAAATTTTCTGTGAGTAATATAATGAAGCTTCATGAGGTAAATTCAACTGAGACAGCAACAGACAAAAAAAATCTAGTTACCAGAAACGTCAAAGACGTTGAAGTGATAAGATTGGTCTAAACTACTCCAAATGGAAATACTGCAGCACCACTTGAATGTCTAGAACAAGATTTAAAGAAGAGAATAGATGACTTGACTTGCTTGCTTTTCAGACAAAGTACCTTCTGCCTGTTCTTGGTATTATTTCTTTTCTTAAATAGTCTTTAATTGGTCAATTTTATGTAAAGATTTTTAAGGATGTTTTGTTTTGTTTTGGTTTGGGTTTTTTGCTTTTTCTTTGTTCGTTTTTTGTTTGTTTGTTTCTGGTTTTGTTTTTGCCACAGGAATATCCAGTAATCATTAGATCCCTATAGTGCAGTACTGAAATCAACTTTCAGCATATAAATGTAATGTAATTATCATTTTATCCAATGCAATGGAAACCAAGCTACATAGTATATTAGTAGGGTATATACATTTTCAGACAGATTAACACTACAACACAAGCAAACCGGTTGTAAAATAATATGAAAAATTATGAAGCTTTTAAGATCTTTCCTTTAAATCTCACCTTAAAGAAACAGTAAATATTGCTTTCTCATTTCAGTGTAAGAAGGACACAGGATCTCTATAAGATCTTTGTTTTTGAAATTATTATGGTCCTTTGTTGCCTGTAGTTAAACTGAATGTTATGTGCAATATAAATAACTCGTGTTTCATTGTACTTGCATCACAGTATGCAAATACAAATAAAATTGGAGAACAATTAGTTTCAGGGATATTTCATCTCTAAATGCTGCTTTCCTGCCAATGTAGATATGAAGTATTTAATTTTAAATGACACCACCTGCTCCTACCTATAAGTGAAATGAAAAAGCTGCCAAATAGCATGTTGGGTATTAACTTGCAACCTTTTCTCTAATCAGACATTCTTCCATTAGAAGCCAACAATCCAATGGGATGAAAAGCCCCATGGTCTATGTCTGCAATTCAGTTTCAAACCCTCATTTTGATGTCTGACTGAATAAATTTTTTTCTTTACTATTTTTCTTTAGCTGCAGGGTGGGTCACCAATTACTTCAAGAACACATACCAGATAAATGGCCACACCTCATTCTGACAAGGACAGTGAAGGTAAACAAACATTTATAAATGAAGGCTTCTCTGATTTTAACTGGGTTTACGTTCAAGGCCTATACTCAAACTTTCTCTTTCCAAAATATGAGACTGTAAAGACATCAGTGAAAGAGGAAAGACATTTTAAGAGTTAAAAAACCATACAATTAGAAAAGCAGGTATGAACTTGTCCATATAAATGCAGAGCAAATGTAGCTTTGGGCAACAGTGCATAAGGCAGGTTTTGGGGGATACTTTTGTTATCTTTGTGCTTGAAGATTCCCTTTTCCCCTAATAAACTGCTAATAAATAGGTAAGATCCAGTGCACTGTCATACATTTTCTTCTATGTCCTCAGTGTCACATTCGATAGTTTGTCAAACTGTTTATCATCATATATAGAACTGCCATAGCAAAAGAAAAGTCATCCTACAAGCACTCTGCATGATAGAAAATAGCAAGATAACAACCCTCTTAGTTTATGATTACTGGCAAGAAAAGCCATAGTGGTGTTTTGCAGCAACCCGTCAAAGTCTGTTTATATCTGGCTCTCCTTGCTGAAGTGGCTACAAATACTTTACCAGCTACAACAAAGTCATTTGCACTGCTTAAGTTCCTCATCCAAACAACCTCTCAAGTTTAACAGGAATTCTGCTGTATGCTCCAACGGCACACAGTCTAGGTTTTACGCCCTATATTTGTTCATGTATACAGTATTTTTTTCTGATAAATCCACAGCCTTTTTCTTCATAAACATCACACTATTCTGTAGGTGGAAAGTATCACCTGCTGAGGAATTTAACAGGAATACAACCTTCCTCTTTTCCTGAATCAAAACACAATTTCCTCTGTAAATGTTGGGTTCATTCCCTACACATACTGTTTTCAAAATCCTGCATTAAGTGTTATTTGTTACCTTGGCATAGTCTCCTGATAAAATATTTACTAAAGTCAATGATTGTCTTCCCCAAGACAGTTAGTACTAGATAGAGAATCTTAAAAAAGATCATTTAGATGCCCTGGAAGATTACCCTATCTGAATATTACCATAGTTAGACATACTGCTCAGATAGGCATAGGAGTGATCATTTCTTTTGCTGCTCTGCAACCAAAAAGTAATAAAAGATCAGATTCTGGATATCACAGAGGTTCTTCAGAAAATCTTATTTGTAATAAAACAAAAGCAAAAGTAAAAGTGGGTCAAACAAATTTACTTAGCCATCCCACTCCAAAAGGATACGAATTACTCTTCATGTTTATGCAGTCATTCATAGATGTGACTTAAATACATAGGGTTCTCCTAGCAAATTTCACCATTGTCACTCAAGTTCCTCCTGAAGGTACAGAAGAGAGTTGGTTTCCTAGGCTGTAGTTCCCAAAGTTCAATGTGTTGAGCACTGGCAGTCTAAATCACATGCAGGAAAAGGAAAAGAAGAAATATTGGAAGCTCTGAATGGTGGCAGGTATTCCATGTCACACATCTAAGACTCTATGCCTGAATTCCTGTGTTTTAAAGCTCAGTTCTAGCTCACTTTAATGCCACCTTCTACTTTTCTCTCTGTTCAGAGGGCCAGTTCTAACAGGAGGGACAGACCAGATTAGTACATAGCTCAGCAATTAAGATATTCGTAAAATGTGGAAGTGAAGTATTCAAATCAATTCAGACTGAAGAAAGCCTTGAAACCATTGATAAATAATTGTCCTAACGTGCTTAAACACTTCAAAAATCATGAAGATCAGAATACTTGAAAACCTAGACAAAAGGAGCACATCTATATGCATGCAGGGAAATTTTTGCATGAAAAAACAGGCACCAATAGTGTCTTAGGCTTTCAAGCAGTTCCCCCTCCACTCTTCTGGCATCTAAACACATTGAATATTGGTGATGTCCATTAAACACCCTCAGGAAAAGCCTAACACTCACCTTTGTAAATGGTTTTAGCATTCAGTTTGTCAAGGGGACAGATGCTGCCAGAGATAAAAGAATAAGCACTGAAGCAGTACTAAACTTGTAGAACATTTGTGATTAGGATCTGGTACCAATAAAGACATTTTATCATCAAGCAGAACTTTCATGCTCTTTTGAGAGGTTGCATATGGACTGACTGTGCTCTCCCTTAACAACCACTGCCAAAGCATTAGGATGTGGGTGCATTGCATAGAGCTGATCTACAGTAGCAAGAGGGAAAAAAAGCTCAGGAAAGTCAAATACTGAAATCACTGAAAAATGGTATTCGGTTTGAAGAGGTGAGGGCATTGAAAACTGATAGATCATAATTCAGGGCCAGCCACTTCTTATTTTTAACCTACAGGCTGAAATTCTACTTTATGTGATAGAAAAAATGAATAGTTCCTTCGGGGAGTACCTAAAAATTGTTTACTGTTCTCATCACTTTGCCACAGTTAATACTCACAGCACATAATATATTACCTAGCAGTTTAGAATTATTGCTTTGCAGCAATTTCATAGTGCTTGCTTCAAAAGAAAACATGATACATGCCACATAAAGGATAAATGATGATAACAACAAATAAAAGATATATTAGTGGTATTTAAAATTACAAAAAGTTCCAGTCTATTCTGTTTTGTCCTGCACTTGTTAATAATATGTGAAGGCCTTTTCAGTAATTGCTATATCTAATAATAGAAGGTATTTAAATGTACCTTTCAGTAGACTTTAAAGCATTTCAATATTTTAAATATACTTGTAGAGAAGACATATGAAAAATGGACATGTATACCCATTAATTTACCTTCCAAAGGTCAAATGGAAAATCTAAGACAGATCAGGACAAAGAGTGCAGCTCTTCCAAAGTGTATTTTGGAACTTTCTTTCACCTAACATAACTGTTTGTTACCTGTCTCATTTTCTCACTTCTTACCTTTCATCTTAGGGTCTACCTTTCTTTGAAAGCAATGCTAAAAATATGCAATTACATGAAATTATTGCAACCAGCTTCACAACTTAAAAACTCAAATATTGAAGCTGCCCTCCCACTGAATTTCATATACTAAGAGGTACCTTCAAAACTTTAGACTAAAACTCTGTTTAAAAAAGCTGAAATCTTTAGATTTAAGATCTTTAATCTTAAATAAAATCTTAATCTTTAAGATTTTTTTTCTTAAAGACCATAAAAACAGCAACTGAACTTCAATGTCTCACCTAATTTGAATCTTCATCAACATCATATGGCATTCTTTGTGCAAAATAATATTTCGCTAAAAGAATTGCATGTTGATAGAAAGAAAAGCAATTAATCATCCTTTGTATGAAATGTTCTGCAGTCACTGTCATATGCAATTTTATCAGCTGTACTGAAGCCAGAGTACATTCAGAATTTTTCACTCCAGGGCAAGAAATGGAGAATCTCTACAGTCATCTGGATAATAATGAGCTGTATTCTGATCCTTTGTGTTCCAGTAAACTTTTTAAAACTTATATATTAATGTAGTCCAATCATTCCTAGTTATCAGTTACATAGTTTATTGCCATTTCAAACGTGGGCTGAAAATGCATTGGAAAATCTGGGACAGGGTTTTCTGCTGGCATTTCCAGTCAGATTTTCTACTATTCTTGTATCTATGGTTTATAGCCTGAGTTTCCATTAGGAACAACATCTAGAAACTACAAATAAATAGGGTAGAATATTTTCAGACTTCACAGAAAAGTTAATATAATTTCAGATAAACTACAAGCTATGTTAACCAATATTTCTATACACCATTGTTTACATATTTTCTGTCTAATGTGTTATATGTAAGATTAGGCCTAAATACACTAATACACTAAAAAACTTTTGAACCAGTAAAGACTACAGAGATAATTATAGCTAAAGTGCCCATTCAGATATCCTGTTAAAGCTTATTTTTTCTGAGTAGAACAGTTCATTTTATTAACTCTTATCTCCCTGTTCACAGATAGAGACATATGAACACAAATTTAAAACTATGTATGGATTCATGAGCCTAAATGAAACATCAGCATCTAAAGTAACTGAATTGTTGTGAATATACTAAGTTCTTAATGAATTATTAGTAGCCTCTAGGAGAAAGCTGTGCTTGAAAACTGGGGGCTCAGAATTTAAATTATTGATTTTTAGGAACTAAAGTCTTAATTTTAAATATTCATGCAAATAAGGAGTTAGCCTATATCTTCATTTAAGTAATCTACACAGGTTTAAAGTACTTAAAGTGCCTGTTCTAAAGGAGAAATCTATCCAGCCAAGAGAAGAAACAGGTCATGGAGCTGAGAGTGACAGAACATATGTGTTTGACAGCACTAAAAGGAGATTTTTACTGGAGCTGCAATAAGACAAGCAGGTAGGAGAGACACCATAACTCTGACAGATCTTCCAAGGACTCTGATTACATCAAGGACCTTAAAGTAACCTGATACCAGGGAATATGAAATGTATCACGACTTGTAATTACCTAAAGCCTTCTCTTTTGTGTTGAGCCTTCTAGCTCTATGGCACAAATTTCTACCTTCTTGTTTCAACCAGGCAATTGCTTATAGATGAAGAAATCTGTTTCCTTCAAGGATGCAGAATCCATATGCATGTATTTCACACACAACTTTAATGAAGTATTTGATTATGAAGTTAAAATCTTTTTGAAATGTGCTGGGAAGACATCTTGACTGCATTTGCAGTGAGAGGTTTTTTCCCCAGATACTGTTGGGCCCAGTTGACAACTTTGCTGTTGCTTGCCTGGTAGCCACGGTGCAGGCCATGGTGCTAAGAAGACACTGAAAACACTTCAGAATTTGGGCACTGTGGACATTTGGAAACCCCAGGTTTCACAGTGGCAGAGCAGATTGGGACTTGGGGAAAAACATGGGTTCTTTCTAGTCCAATTGCCACACTTTTTGCCAACAGAAAATGGGGCAGGAGGGCTGAGGATGATGTACATTCAGGCCTCATCCAAACATCCTGCTGCGATTCAGCAGGGCATGCTCCCAACCCTATGATCTGGAAATAGCTGGCATCCACACTCACTAAGTGGCTGCCAGAATTCAGCCCTTCTGTTGTCCAAACCTGTGCACATTATATCTCTCTCACGTGGTGCTTATAATTCCAGTAGCATCAGCAGTGATGTCATGCTGGTGCTAATTCTAGTGACCTGCTTCACAATTATGGGCAATTTGATAATGATTGAAATGAGGTCTCAGGTTGGATTTCTGAGATTCAGGTGGTTAAAGTCCTTTTTTGCCCTCTAAAGGTCTCTAAGCCAGGTGCAAGAAAGAAAAGGAGTCTTCAGGTTTCTGTTTTCCAAGGTCTATCACTTTGTTTATTGTTTCTTATCTCACAGTGTGCTCTGTGCCCAGCTGAGATCTGAGCTCAGAGGTACCTTGGCCATCAGACAACTGCCTGTCCCTGGGCAGTCTCAGTCCATTTATACTTTTTCTTACATATCTTTATTTACATTTATATGCCAATACCTACTATCCATACTAAACAGGTCATCTCTATTTGACCCAGTCTCTCCAAACTATATTATGCTAACGTCACAGCAGAAAATGGAGACAGGAAAGAAGCAGCAGCCTAGGCCCCGCCTTAAAATCTCCATGTTGTCTCCATTCACTTCTATTCTAAAAACCTAAAATTACAAAATTTTCACTTGGTGATAAGCTATACTACTGCCTTTCACACCCTTACGATTTGTAATCCATCTCCCAGTGGTGGCAATCTTTCCCATGGACTGAAATCAAAGACAGTGTCTTCCTGGGCTCTGTGCCCTGGTCTCTGACCCCCCTGTACCAACCCCAGACCCCCCTGTACAGGGCTGTAACCCCCCCTGTACCAGGCTCAAGCCTTCTTGCTTGGTTCCCAGACTGCTCTGCTGGGGTCCCTGAGCCTCCAGGGCAACCACAGGGATGCCCTGGGTTCCGACAATGAGGGAAACTGATAATAAGGGGAAAAAACCCAGAGGAATCTAATGAAGGTAGGTGAACATGGAAAGTGACAACAGATAAAATTCAATTTTGACACAGGCACAATATTGTCCATTAGAAGGAGCAATGCAAAATACTTACCTATAGTGCCTAAATCCTGAAAGTCTACTCACAGAAAAGACAATACAATGGTAATGTCATAAAAAGTAAAAATATTGGCCTGTTGAACTCTTAAGTACTGACAAGAACATAGAAGCACACAAGCCTGTTTGTCCTCAGAGAATCATTTCAGTCACTGTACTAAAAAACCTGCTACATTTTTAAGGTTATGGGTGAATGTAGTTGATTTCAAAACCACTATACAATACCAAACATGGAAGACACAATTTTACACGTCCATATCTACACCACAAAATCTGTTCTCAGCTCAAGTATTAGCAGTGTATCAGTGTATGTAGTCAGTACAGCTATAGGTGTAGGATATAAAAGCAATTGCATAATGAAAGGGTGAATCCCACAGAATGGTGTCATCTCCTGTCCACCCCCTTACCAAGCAGGCATGTTTCCATTTCATTACATTGATGTTATAAAAGGCTTGTAAAGTGCACATAGGTTTAAAAAAAATAGCACAGTGATAGTCTACTGGGAGATCTCTAGTTTTATTCAGAAATTCAGGTTAAAATTAAGATAGAAATATAATGACATCCTTGCTGAGAATGAAAAAAATTCTTGCAAGATTAAAAAAAAAAAAAAAAAAGACAAATCAGTTGTAAAGAAATTAGGAAAAAAACCAGAAAAAGACAGGAAAACAGTAGCACATAATTTTTTTTTTTGTCTCACAGCTACTTCTGACATATTTTTAAAAAAATCTGCATGTCTCAGCAAAACATTCTGAGTACAGATTACATGTTTTAGACATACTTTTTAAATCAAATCTTATCTAAACAAATTTTTTGGTCTTTGGGCTAGGCTTGAAATAAAGAAATGTTAAAGAACATTTTTTTCTCCTGTACGATTTTTAATTTGCCCTTTTTTTTTTAATGCGTGTTGTTTTCTAATGAAGCTAAGGATATTATAACATCCACAGTTCACTTGTGAAATCCAAGGTACTATACTGCCAAATTCCCAGGGATAATACATGGCTTCTCTGGATTGTAGAACAAGGTAGATCTTTCATCTAACAAATGTAAGCTTGTTAAATATGCAGTTATAAAACTTGAAGACTTGCAGAATTTTTGTGCACTACAATGGACTAGCTTTAAATTTCCTAATTTTTTTCAAGCTTAATCACACATCTGGACTTGTGACTCTTGTTTATGCATTTTTAAAACTTTGTTTTCCTTTTAATTTCTTTGATTGGGATGATACTCAGATCCTTCCATATAGTTAATTAATTAACTTTCAAGCAACAATCTGTCCTTCCTACATTTACCATAAGCTATTATAGGGGCATAAGATGCTTGTGAAATAGCTTGTGAAAGCTGTATGAGTTGGCCTGTTGAGGTACAGCAATAAAAACAGAACAGCTTCATGCAAGACTCTTTAGAACTCTTGGTACTAGTCCCAATTGAGTCTTTGAATTAGAAAATGTAAGAAAATCTTACATCAATGTGGCCAAATGTTTTTGGACTACACAAAATATTATTTATAATTTTTTATCTCATCTGGATGAAATTGCATTTGTTTCCAGCTCTCACCATATTGGTATATACCTAAAGAACTAAATTTCTAACTAAACTTGGAAAAGAAATTTGTAATAAGTTCTGAAAAATAAATCTTAACATTAAGTATTTTTTTCCTTTTTAAGTGAATCTGAACATGAATCAATCTCAGTCATACCCAAGACTTACTAAAACACTTGTCCACAGTGAACATATAGCAAGCTGCTTTTGTGGGCAGGTAACAGGAGTAGCACACTTGTAATTGGGACCTTACATTATCATTATCTCTACATAAGCATATTTAATTTATTTGCAAATGAAACCAAATTAATGAAAGCTTATCTTTCCTTTTCAGTTTCTATGGAATATTTTACCATTCACTTCATAAGTTTATACGTATTCTACACAGTAAAATGGTATCAGCAGATCCTTTCAATAAATCTTTCTAAATCCTCTGTAACTGTGGACTGTTTCCAGATTCCAATGCAGTCTCAGAATGTTCTTATATTCAGGTACAGGTCTCTTTAGCAAGTGCTTCAAAGGCCAATTCTCATGCCCATGGAAATGAATTAAATTGCAACATTAAGATAAATTAATATGTATTATTTTAAATGTGTAAGTCAGCTGTTAAAAATCAGAATTATTTTGACTATACTTGTTGAAAGTTATTATCTATGATTCATGTTTCTTTAAGAATTTTTTCTTTATCCAACTCACACATTTTTTCCATTTGTTGCTACAATTCACTGTTTTGTATTAGACAACACTTTGAATTTTGGTAACGATCAAAAATTTATGGGCATAAAATATCTGGAACATGAGAAGTTGTGTCACAATGGGATTTATTGACTCAGCAATGAAGCTCGTAAGAGAATGGGATCACAGTATTCTTAATAGCTGCTCTACACCTTCAAACTTCAATCTTCCTAGATATTTATTTCAAAGTTAACTTGCCTAAAGTTAGAAACATGTGAATGGTCCATACCTGATTCAGAGCTCATTTGAAAAATGAAATTCAGATACTAAATCTTGTCTCATAGGTACTGATGGTAAAGAAGGCTGTAGGTTTTACTCAAAAATCTGAAGTGTTTCCATTTATTATAAAAATTGAGCTACAATGAAGGAAGTCAAGTGTCCAGCAGATCCAAGCCTGACATTTGGATGACTTTACAGCACAATAATACCCCTCTATCTTAGTCTGCTAATGTCACCCACAGAGTTCAACACACAAGTACATTGAACAGCTCAGCTTGCAAAAGAAATAGGAACTGCACAAAAACAGATAGCATCCCAGAGGGTAGAAAACTCTATGCAGAAAATGACTCATTAAAGGATGTTAGAACTTATTTTTCACAGACACAGGGATAATAATAGAAAATTATTTGGTCTGTGCTAGGGGTGGATAAGATGGAAGTTTCACAAATCACATGATTGCTAAACCCAACTCCAACAAGACCCTAAATAACGCTGGTGGATTTAAAACATTGACTCAGAACCATCAGCAATTTTTTTTATGTCAAGGCAGCAATTAATAAGTATATACTAAGTAGCCAACAAAGTGATCAAAATTTTGTTTAAAAATATCCTTTTTAAAAAATTGATAACATCTTGGACGATTTGCTTCTTGAGTAATATATATTCCTAGCCTGGGACAGACTTCTTGAAATATATGTACTCAATCAGGTTAAAACAGCCATGATCATGCCAGGTGGGACATAGAACAGGTGCACAAACCAATATGTTTTAAACAACCTGGATTTCTAATTTCCTAATTAAAAATCAGAATAAGTAGATATTTTCTGCTCTAAAATTCCTTTAATTTTTGGTAGACTAATGCCAATAACAAAGTGAAAACAGAACAATCAGGATAACAAAAGCTTAAGAACCTGAGTGGTAAATATGGGCTTTGTGCAGCCATCATCATCCTCTAGAAAGATGTGAGAGGGCAGGTGGCTACATAAACCTGACAATCCTGAGAGAATACTGCCAGCAAAAGAGAGGGGACAATGATCCAGACCTCAGAATGAGAAAGAATTACTGTTAGCCAAATTAATATACCACTCTATCTTTAAGAAATGTGCCAGTGTCAATCCCCAGTGGATGATTAAGGACATATTAGATTAAAGAATATCCTTCTTGACCAATAGGACTGAGAAAAAAAAATTCTCAAAATAAAATGGAGCATATCTAAGAAATTGCTCCTTACCCTCTTTGGGATACAAAATTTGGGGCCTAAATATTTTCTTTTGTGATAAATTAGTTTTGTCATTTACTGACATATGAAACTTACTTTGCCAATAATAGATCGCTGGTTGTTGCCAATATTTGAATCGAAAAGATCTGGTGTGCTATGCACTCTTCAGTAATACTGAGTAATACATTTCTTAGACATGATATATTCATTCCCAGGTCTCTATTATTTAATAAACCTACAAGGAGTAGACGATTAATTGTGACCTTCACAAGTTTATCAGATGCATTTGCAGGACCTGCAATGAAGACTTCAGCAAAAGCACGAGGATTACAACACAGGTTACACACCTGGCACTTTCAAGATGTGTGTGTATACAGCTGCACAGCATCTTGAATTAGCCTGTCCTCCTGGCATCTACAGGATGCTAATTTACAGCTAATTTAGGTGTTCTTGGCTTGTTTCAGAAATATCACCACTGATGCAGTGGTTGAGAAGATAGACCCTTTCAGTGTCCTAACTGGGTCATTTATTGGGATCAAGTCCACACACAGAAGACATACTATAAGAAGACATACAGATTTCAAACACTCTCTTTTAATCTCAGATAAAGCAAATAGTCCCAGATGCAGTTACCTCACTCTGGTGGCATCTGATCTTAGGTCACTTGCAAAAAATAGAGAGGAGCTGTTTTTTAGGTGGCAGGTTCCTGCCAGCAGGAATGTGATCATACTTCTAGTTAAGTGTCTGCCATGCTGAGGCAACTATTTTATATAGTTCATATATATCCTTGGAATTGTCACCAAGATAATAGAAAAATGCAATGTAATGCTATCTAAATCTTCTTTCAAGACCTACATCTGATTCAGGCAGGCATTGATTCCTTCATTCATCAAAAGTGGTAATAAAGCTGCCATATCACCATCCATAAGTATCCATCAGCTACCTTCTTCCATAAGTTGGCTGAAAAACTTTAGGATAGTCCTGCAACTCAGCAGATGTAAAACTCTTGAGAAGATTGTTGCCAGTTGCAGCATGGAAGAAAATCACCATCATTTTGTATCTGAAACGGATCTTTATTAAGACTCTTTCAAGGGTCCCCTTTTTCTTAAGAATAAAGAAATTGCAGAGAATAAAAAAAAAAATCTTCCCTTGAAATCTAATAAATTTTCCGCTATCAAACCTAAAATAAAAACATTCACACTTTTAAAAGCCTTTCATGGAAACAAAGATGATGTTGTGAGATAATAAGTATATCTGGCTTGCTACTACACATAACTTTGTCTATTCCATCTAAAGTGCTGATTGAAATGTACTCAGCTCTTTTGACTCCTATTCCATTTTATCAGTAAAGCCTCTTAAACTCTACTTTGGCCAGGAAAAGGCATTATAAACTTCAATTCAGTGAAGGTCTGGAGGACTGGCCCATTTCTGCATAGGCAGAGCAAAAACATACAGAACACAGCAGTAAGATTCATACTGAAACACGCTTTTAACTAAAAGCAATAATTTCATATTCAGTTGTAACTGACATACGAAAAAGAAGCTGTGTTTTCTTTTTCAGTTCATTAAGGCTAAGCTTGAAGGAACATTTTCAGTGTGTGCAAGGTAATTAACACTACAATGCCAAATACACAAATTATGAGCTTATCTTTGCATTACTGTATTGATAAATAGATCCAGTTCTAGAAGATCTTAACACCAGCTCTCAGACCAAGATAAAATTTCAGTTTTCTTGAACTGAAAATAATGTTAACGTAACTTGCTTTGAAGTTTTTGCTTTTAAAGAAAAATTGCAGGAATTGATCCTAAAGTTACACTGCAATAACTCCTGGAAGAGACACATGACAGATTTTTAAATATTAAAAGGAAGCACAGCTACTTGGTATTTGACAATATTCCCACTGACTATTTTAAGAGAATCACCTATTCCATAAATAAGATTTGTTTTCTAAAATGAAAAGAATCCTCCCTGTGCTAACCACAGCTGTCTAAAAGTCTAATTTTCAATTTGTCATTTGATAAGATACAGTTGTACATTTTCACTTTAACAATTTACAAACCTTTAGAGTTTAAGACAAAGGCACTATCAAATATTCTGTTTTAGTTAAATACCAAGTAAAGCTATGCTCCTCAATTTAGTCTGATTTACAGTAGAGTCTTCTTTTTGTCTGGATCTTCAATAGCCTTCATTCCAATAACAGAGATGCAAAGGATCTTCATAAATTCAGGTGAAAATGGGCATGTTATATAAACGGGCTGATGGAAAGGAAATCCTGTTCTGTACTACTCAGTTGTGTCTGTCTCAGAAGGGCTAACTAGTTGCAATTTTGACTGCACACAACAATCTCTTTACTGGAATAGAAAGCAAATAATGTGTAGTGATATTCTGAAATGTTTTGTGAAATAGAGCCTGTTCAGACACATCGGATTGGGTTCACTCTAGGAATGCTCTTAGTCTTCAGGATACCATTCACTGCAGTACAGTTCTTGATCCTCTTGAAACCAATAAATGCTTGTGGTTTTATATTAGTAAAGTTGTACTGTAGTAAATGATGTCTTTAAGGACTATTGGCTTTTACCTTAAAGGTTGTGCTCACCTATTTGCTTGTATCTTTTACATCAATAGTTCCAAGCAGTCAGCATGGGATAGCTGAAATCCCAATAAACAAGGGTGGTGACCTTTTATTACTTCTAAACATAAGGCAAACTTTATCAAATATTCAACAAATTCCCTTTCAGTAGCACCTGTGTTCTAAGCCCAAGAGAAAATTTGAGAGCAAGCAGATGGATGAGGTGCTCATATTAAAATACGGTCTCAAGAAAGAGATCAGTGCAGAAACGCCAACTGAGATTTTATTTACTGTTCAGTCAGTGAGGAGCACAGAGAATAGGAAATGGAAAATTCATATGTGATGGGAATTATTAAAGCATCCACTAAAACTCAATTCTACTTCTGTGTATGCTTATAACAAAGTGAGCTATGACAACCTCAGCTTTCTTAAGATACTCTTCCTACCAAGGACAGCTCATACTTTGGATTCATGATCAAACCTCCTCTTTCAAAATGTCTCCTTTCTAACTACACAATATAGAATTGACATAGCTATATCTACAGCAAATAGCGTTTTCATTCTCATTTGACCTACTGCAATTCTAAGCCATTCTAAATTGAGAGCAATAACAAATTTCCTCTGAGCTTCTTTTCAAAGTTCCTGAATTTCACTGGGAACCTTCTGAACTAAAATGGGTATGGTTGCTCTTTGGGTAGAATATTTTTATTTTTTGTCAAGACCAGAATTGAGAAAAAGAACATTTTAAAATGCATCACTGCTGGAAAACCTCCTTTGCTTTTGCTCTTCAAGGCTTGCTCTAGATATAAAACTCTTATGGGGTAGATGTCTTATGATTATTTCAGATAGTTGCAGAAAACTGTGAATATACTAGTCACTGTTGCTAAGAATGACTTCAACAAATTTGATATCAGAGTTTGTGCATGAAAATATTAATATTCAGGTTTTGCCCTCAGACTTTAACTACATCAAAAAAACATGTACTTTGTGTTAAGGAAAAAAACAAACAAAAACCTCACTTGCATGCTAATTAATGTCATCCAAGAACAAGACCAGACAGGAAAGGTTTTATAAGAAACCTCATTGAAGAAAAAACAAGTTTGCAAAAATAAATTTTTAAACACTAAAATGACAGCTCTAATGCAGCTTAGTTTTCTCATATCAATTAAAGTAAAATCTCCTTTTCTTCTAAAGCCTTATGGATAAACTAATTTTTAGAATTTAAGGTCAAGAGACTACATTTGTTCCTGACCTAACTTCAGTGAATATGATGAAACTTATAACAGGAGCAATTTTTAGATGGGTAATTTTTGGTTTTGCATTTCTCTATATACTTAGAAAATATTTTGATGAACTAGGATACTTCTCCAACCTCAAGATAAATGAGAGATCGAAGCCTTGTGGGAAAGAGGTCAGTATTATTTATATTGTATATAAAAATACTTTCTTAAAACAGGTTCTATAAGATCATACAATGTTCTACTTTGATCACTTAGTATGGTGAAGAGCCTCTGTGAAGTGGCAATTCTTAATTAACAGATCATTACAAAAGGTATTTTCTATGTTAAGAATCCTAATTAAAGACCACTGGAAACACCTGAGATAATTTCAGTACTTTTCCTGTGGATTAATACTTATGAGGAAGAAAAAAACAGAAAGGAAAATAAAAGAATAATACATTTTAAAAAGTTTTTTTATTACAACTCAAACTTTTGAGATGCACTCAAAAAGGCAGATGAGAAGACTACAGTGAGTGGAGCACTTATATTATTGAGCTCCTTCAGTAAAATATGGTTAAACGTTTACAATTTCTGCACACTTTTTTTCACTTTTAAAGACCCAAACCACTAAAAAAAACCAGAAAAATATAAATATATTGATATATTGGATTCCGTGAAGATCATACATAAAGGTGGTGTCATTGCAGCTGCAGTACAGATGTTTTTCCCTACACTATTTCACTGAATACTAAAGAGATATTCAAAACATTTGAAAGCGTAATAAACAAACAACTGAGTCTAAAAGCCCTCTGCATTTATCAAAGAGACACATTCAAAATGACTGGATGCCTATGAGAATTTAAAAGATGAAGAAACAACAAAGCTATACTCAGAAAAAACCTGAAAATAATTATTTTGAAATTACACATAATTACATATTTACATTCTTACTGTGATTAATAAAAAAGGCAAGACTGATGGAAACCTCTGCAGGATGGGGAATGCAAAGAACACACCCTTCTGCATGCTAGTAAAAGGATTTCCTAGGTTGTGCAGAACAAAATGAAACTCAATCAGTTCCAGACATTTAACTTGGTAGGATACTGTGACACAAAAGCAGCACATGGAGGCACTGGAGGGTGCAATGGGATGCTGCCTCTTCTGACTTTCATAAACCTTTAAAGCTTTTAAAGTACAATGACATCAAGTTATAAGCATTCACTTATAACAAAAATCTGATCCAAAGTTCACTCAGCTCACTGTGGCTGTCAGAAAGAACAAACCATGGAACCACAATTCACTCAAAATTTGTCATTCAAACCATACGTATATGATGCGACAGCATCAGCAAACAAATGCAGTTCCACGCCTCAGGCATGTGAGCATCTATAACATTACACAGGCATGGCCAATAATTATCTTGCAATGCTTTTCAACATTTCAAATTTAACTCTTTCTTGCCCTTCACTTTTTCAGTGTTCAGAAGAAATCAAATCATATAGTATTACACCAAACGTAAATTATTTCTTTTGAAGTAAAAAAAAAAAAAAATTGCATGCTCTCTTAATAAATTAAAAGATTGTTACTTAAATAGTTTTGGGTTTCCTTAAGACTGCCTCAGTAGTACTTGTAATTACTATACTTTTGTACAGTCTTCTGATAAATTCTTCCTTCTTTTGCCAGTAAAAGGATACATCTTGTGCAAATGAGTTATCTCAAAGTATTTAGTCTTTTAGCCACTGAAATAGGGAAGCTTTAATTTCTTTTGGGATTTTGTCTCTCACAAGGAGTTACAAATTCAGAGCAAGTTGAATGGGGATAATTTCTTTCAGGGGAATTAATGATCATTCACTTCTTGAACAGTGCTAGCACTTTGCTGGTGCATTGATAGATGACGGATTGGGTTTGTTGTTCCTTTTTCTTAAAGGCTGTGCACAAAAATAATAGCTTTTTACTTGCAGCCAGAGCTTGGAGCATAGGAAAATCTGAGGATTATTATCACATCCTTGTTCCATATTATGTAAACAAATGATAGAAAATTCACAGTGCATTTCCTGTCTTCTTAAAAATACAGCTTTGACCCCATAGAACAGGTTGGAAGATTTCTCCATATACATTTACAGAAAAAGAAAAATGTAAAGTTTGTCAGGTGAACTTGTAAATCATTTTCCATTCTGAAAAAAAATGTTTATTTTGAGACATATTGGTAGAATACAAACAAACTAAGAACAAGATCCAGCTTAAGTAGAATTGAAAAAGTCTTTAAAAGTCTAAAAGGGAGCTTGCAGCCATCCTGTCTCGGAGTAAGGAGCAATCAAGAATCAAATGTTGACAAACCTTTTAAGGCCTCCTTACCCCCAGCATAAAGGCAGATGTAACCTACCTCAGCCCTGTACTAAAGAGAATTTATTTCCCTATCTGTTGTACCACGGTTATACTTGCAGTTGCCCTGAACGCAGCTAAACCAGGTTCACACAATCTGCACATCTGCACAAGAAGATTACCTGACACCAGAGGCTCTCCTGAAGTACCACAGACTATGAATGAATCATTCTGTAAAGCAAAAGGAAATGGCCCAACACTGACTCTCCTGTACAGGCAGAAAATGGCCTTCAAACATACTCAGGGTCAGGGGTGATGTCGAAGAGTTCTTTCTGTCTGAAATATCTTCCCAAAGGCAGGGCTTTGGCAGATCTCAGGTGCGTTCATTACATACTACATCTGATAATAATGCATGTAGTCCTTTTGGTTCTATTACTTCACTTCATTTTTTTGTATAAATACCAGGAAGTGTGGTCTAGGAAAAAAAAAGTAAAAAACAAAACAAAACAAAAACAAAAAACCAACAAACAAACAAAAACCAAAAACAAAACAAAACAAAACAAAACAAAAAAAAAGAAAAAAAGAGAAAGAATTTTGCAGGTTTTTTTCTTACAATCCCTAAATTATTTTAAATTATCAAGGCCTTTATAGTCTATCTACATGTTTCCCTTTCACATTTCTATTCAAACAATATTTTTCTTTTCTTGAACATGGAAAATCTTTATATCCTGTTAGCAACTAGGAACAGGGAAAAATGAGCTTCACAACATTAAAAATTACTAAATTTAAATGAATAAATAAAAATTACTAAAATCACTCATTTCAACTATGTGAACTATGGTCTTTTTAAAATACAGAGGAAAATACTAAAGATTCTTCCTGGACTTTCTTCAAGTGCAATAAGGCTCTATAAACACTAGTTGTCAATTTGCAAATATTTGCATGGCTTTTACATCTCATAGCTCATTTTATCAGAAATACATGGAACTTTGATCTACAGAGTTAAATTGCAAAGAATTTTTTTCTTGGTGAGAAATGTTGTAAAGGGTAATTTATTAATACATTAAAATAAGAGGAAACAAATTGTAAGAAACGTCTTTTTGTCTTTTCAACTATCCTGGAACGCATAGAAATTTTAAAGCAGAATTTTCACTGTTTACTGCAACACTTGACCTTGTTTGTCTTGTCTTCTTGTGTATAACTGCAATGCATGCAGTTTCCTATTTGCTGCTGTATTTTTAGTAAGCATTGCATTAAAACTCACATGACTACCTGCACAAAAAAGCTGCGGCCTGATTTGGTACCCCCATTGTCCAGATCATGAAATTTATTCTCGAGGAGCAGCACAAATCCTGGGGTTTGTGAATGCTTAGGGTTTTTCTACAGAAGACACGAGGGAAAGAATCTTAATCTCACCTCAACAGAGTGCCAAGGTACAGGCAATGTGTACTCCCTGACCTGTGTACAGGAAAGTAGTCCATGGCTCCATCATTAACTGTGACTGCAAGCATTTTCCAGGACTTTATACCATCTGTTTTCAAACAGTGTGGGAAGGCTACAACAATGACATTATCACCTTGTATAAAACCTCAAACTCTGAAGCCTTTCAGAATAGAAGTGATGAATACATTTGCAGTTGTCTTTGTTTCTCGTAAAAAGCACCCGTGAATGGAAATCCTAGTTGTTTTGAAAGAGCTCATCTTGAACTCTACATACACACACTTTTATAGCCTGTCACGTTTGGACATATTGCAAGGGAACAACACTCAGAAGTTCTTTCTCTCCTTCAGTTATGAAACAAGAGGATTTATAGGATAAACATGAAGCCTAGAACTTATGATGATATAGGAATGTTGGCAATTAGAATATGCTGTTTCCTTTTAATTTTGATCACAACTAATCAAAATTCAATATAAGGATATTCCTTATGAATCCCTTCTACAAGATAGTTTTCTGGTTAATTACAGGGTTGTATTTCATAAAATTTAAGCAGTAGTCAGACAAAATTCATATAATGTCACAGCAAATCAATTAATAAATAAATCAGCAAATACAATGAAGCAATACCACATTGTTTGAAATGTAACGATAAAGAATATAATGACCTATGAGTGTTTACAATGAATCATTAAAAATATAATGAATTATTTTTCTTTCCAATGGAGGTTACTTTATAAAATATCCACATAAGAAGCCCCATATTCTCTGGAATTTTAGCAAGATAAATTGAGGGCTGTTTCTACAACTGGAAAAAGTAATTTAAAGAATTCCAGATAAAATGTTAGTGAAAATGTCTGTACTATCTAATTATTGTGTGAACTCTGGAAAATATTTCCTTTTGCAGTGCAAAAAGGGAAACTACTGAGAGAAAAATTTGGCATTATTTTTATACACAAGGAACAAAGCTGAACCCAAGGAGCTTTACAAAAGATAAGCTCGATACTCTCATTGCCTGCAACTAAATGGACATTTATCTGAAGGTCTTTTTAGTATCTCTACAGGAACAGTATTTTTAACCTTTTTTTTTAATATCACTGTTTTTATTTTTTATTGTAGAGTTTCCTTGCAGTTCTTTTGTCTGACAATAAAAGATCATTGCATTTTACCTAGACAGCTATGTATTTGTCACACCCTCCCCCCACCAAACACAAGAAGAAGTAGAAAAGCCTTTGTTCTTCATTTAGAAATAGCCACACAAAGACAAAACCATACATTTGGGGTGAGTTTCAGAAATGCCTCTAAATGGACTGTTTTCAACACATTTGTTGCTTCAAAAAATCAAGCTTTCCATTTTAAGAGGACAAGGGTTGAATCATTCTCTTCCATAACATATCTTACAGATCTTTCCTTTGCCTCTTGTATTACCTTTGCTTATTCGAAAAGGGCATGAATGACTCAGTGAGGGAATATAATAATTAGGATACAGTATAAAAGGGCAAGCAGAATCTGGAGGCACTCCACTTGGGCTTCCAGTCACTGCAACTACTGACTGCTTCTCATTGGCCGCCAGATGAATTCATCTGTACAATTAACCTTATGTCACCCTCCACTACTCATCTTTCCCTCCCCTATTCACCTATTTTGACTTCTTGCCTGTGCCTTGCTTTTCACATGCCCAGCTGTACTCAGCACCCTCCTGTCTTAGTTATTTTCCTCGGACATCATTTGCTCACATTTATTTTACCCATCTTTGAATTTCTATTTTTAAAATGTATGCATATAGTAAAAACAAAGGACCTCGAAATAGGATGCAAGCTATATTTTATAGGCAGACTTAAAAATTTAGACTTATTATAAAAGAAGATACAGTCAAACCATGTCATTGCAAGCCAGTATTGTTGCATATTTCATTCTCCTGTACACCCTGAATGAACTTACACTGTTACAAATAAAATCAGACTGTCACCTGTCCCTTTTTCACCTGAGAAAAGTCAATGCAGTGCTTTATAAATCCAAAAAATCAAAATTACAGGGTTTTGGCCTGTATTTTTAATTATACAGTGAGAAATAGAAAAGAAAAAAATAAAGCAGGATGAGGGAAAAGAGCAGGCAAAACAAGAATTAAACACACAGGGAAAATATGAGACATATTTTTTTGGCAGCTGAATAGTACTGATAGTACTTGGAAATGAGAACAAATGGGGGAGTAAATAAGACCAAGCTGGAAGTCTGCATTAGAAACAGAGAAAAGGAAATGGATTTTACGGGAAGATATTGATGTTGTTCTAAGTGTTTTATGAATATGGACTATGAAGTTTAAAGAAGATTTTCTACAATAACATAACTCCCAACTGGACCAATTTTCTAAATTCACTCACATTCCTGTCAGTTTGACTGTGTTGGTTTCGATGAAAGCTTTTTTCCTTCAAAGCCTCCCTCGTTTTACTGCCCCCTCAACACAAACCATGACCACTAAAAAAAGGCTATGAATATTTCAAAGAACTAAATGGCATGGAAGGATTAATATTTTAATTCAAGTTATGCTTGCCTTTTATCAAGTTGTAACTTTGAACATAATAAATTCTGTTTAAAGAACCAAAGGCTTGCATATTCTATGTTTTGCCTCCTTTTTCATTATTTATTTTAAATGTTTTTCTAAACACTAGAATGTTTATGGACCTAGCCAATGGCATGTCAAAAGCAGAGAAGGAAACTAAGGTTGCACCCAGCTTACTCCTCTGATAAATTTTCGATTTAAACCAAAAAAGAATTCCTTTTTCCTTTGCCTATTTTAAACATTTGTGCCAAAACTTTCTTTACTTTAAATGACACAATCAGAGTATTGTACAGTATTTACCCCCCAAAAATGTGAAGAAATATTTTTTGAGGCTCTGCTCTAAGTGACAGCTGAATTACGGCAGTGTGGCCTGTGTATGCTACTAGGAGTGTCAACAAGTCTAGAATTTAACAGGACTGAGAGATTCACTCACCTCCTCTTGTGATATGACTGTATTTATTTCCAGGAATTCATTGATAATAAAGGGCAGGCATGTCACCATATAAAACCAAAACAAGCTGATTAAGCTATCTGCCAACAAAGACTTTGCACTTCAAATCAACTTGGACACACAGCTAAACTTTCCTAAACTTCTGAAAGGCAAAATTGAGCAACAGAAGCATGAATTTTGCATTTCTATCACAGGAAGTTAATATTTCTGATAATATCTTTCAGAGACTTTCTCAGTACTTTTTTTTAACTTAGGAGCTCTTTCAGTTCTTACTGTGTTTACTTCATTACATCATACTGGGTTCAATTCATTCAATCCATTTGTTGGTAACCTGGGCTGCATTAAACAAAGCATTGCCAGCATGTCCCAGGAGGTGATCCTTTCCCTGTACTCAGCACCTGCAGACACACCTGCAGTGCTGGGCTCCTCCTCAGTACAAGACACATGGACATACTGGAGTCCAAGGGAATGCCATGAAGATAACCAAACGATTGAAGAATCTCTCCTAAGAGGAAAGGCTGAGAGAACTGGAACGGTTCAGCCTGGAGAAAGTTTTGTTCTGTTTCAGAAACCACATTATACTTGCCGTATGAAATATTTACTGTCTCATGCTAATGAGAGCTATGGTAAAAATGAGGCCTTGCTGGATATAACTAGAAAAGTTCAGCATAGCAAAATAGTTCAGCTAACAATAAACTCCATTTCAAATCATGGCCTATCTTTGAAGCTGAAACAATAATGGGCTTATAATGAAACAGTAACATTCTTGCACTATTCAGGGTTGCTATTGAGGCAGGATACTCTGAAGTTGCTATGCTAAGTATTTCATCTTTTGACAGTAATAGTCCAAAGATTTCTCCTTTGAAGATCACAGAATGAGAGAATGGATGAGGTTGGAAGGGAGGTTCAATCCCCCTGCTGATGCAGGACCACCTAGACCTAGCTGCAAAGGACCATGTCCAAGTGATTTTTCAATATACCCAGGAATGGCAACACCACAATCTCCCTGTTCAACCTCATGCCCCTCTGGAAACACACCAACAAAGCTAGCAAGTTCTAAGATCTAGATTTTTTATCCCATGTCAAATATCTTCTTCATTTTTTTTTTTTTAAGATGCAATATTCTAAAAAATCTGGATATTTTTGCATCTTTTAACAGAAATCATTACCTCAGGTAGAGGGAAATATGAGAGAAATGTGAAACAGCACAGGCTTCAGTAGGACTGCAGAGATTTTTAATCAATAAAATTTCTGATTGGACTTTTGAGACCAAGTGTTATACTATCACTACACTGTATTTCATCTCTTCCTCAGCCATTTTTAACTGTGAAGTCTGTGCTAGAGATTCTACTTTTGTAATTTCTTAAAATATATCTCCAAGTTAATTTGATGCATAAATCCTCCTGTATTAAAGAATATATAGCACTGACTTCTTGTTTGAGACATGAATACAAGACATTCCTGCAGCAAAAAAAGTATTTTTAGAAAAAAGTAAAAAAAGAAAAGAAAAAAGAGATAACCTATTTTATCTTACAATGTCAGGTTTCCAAACAGTCATATATACCTGTACCCACCTAGAAACACAAATTATAATTGATTCATTAATCCCTTGCCTTTTCATACTTCTTAGCATAGCAACAGAAACTCAAATATATTCTGGGCTCACTAATTTTGACTGTTCTGTTCCACAGTATAAAACCTTCCATTTAAGACAGCATTTTGGTTTGGCAGTCTGAGAAACTGAATGCTAAGACTTGTTACATCCTACAAATTAGCACAGTAAGGTGGGTAACACTTGGTTATGGTTTCTCCTGTCATGTTTTTGTCTTACTCAGGCCTCACAAGTCATCAGACCTGCAGAAGAAGATGCTCTGCCACAACACACTCATTGGCACATTGCCCCACACAGAAACATGTCCTGATTGTGACAAACTGTGTGACAGGAGAGGGTTTAGGGCACTGGAGCCTGTCAGGGAATGTGCTACCACAGGACATATTCTTTCTTCTCTGGTGTTATCCTCTGGTGTAGTGAAAACTACAGGTAGATCCCTTGCCTGGAGAAAATGTATTCATCTAACAGCTGGTTGTAGAAATCAGGAAGACTTTAAGATTCTCTTTGTGTTTTGCCGTAGTAATACTTTCTTCCATTAGATGTTTTTCAAATTTATTGCAAATTCCTATGTCATCTTTCTAAACACAAACTTGAAACTAATATCTGCTATTTGTGTGGAATATCTTGCCACTGGACTGTTCAAAGAATACAGTGTATGTGAACAGGTACCACTTTTATTAGAGCTCTTGATCCTAAACTATCATACAAAGGTCAGACTACAAAAAATATAGTTATGTTCTCATAGCTCCCCATTCTGCTATAGATCTTCCTGCAGTAATCAGATATTTGCTTTGCTACTATACAGCAAAAGGTCATTTAGAATTAGTATTGTAGCTTGAGGTAGTTGTTCAGTCCCTTCAGCTCATGCTGCTCTGGGCATGGTCTCAGGCAATCATGACCAGACTCTGCCAGCCCTGTCTTCTCCCCCCATCAAGAGCCCAACACAAAAGACTCTCCTACTTCCTTCAATGTGGAATCATTACATGAGCGTTGCTTACAGGGCAAAAGGAGAGTAGGCTTGGCTTAAATATCAGTAAGTCACGGCTATTATCTATATATTTCAACAACCTTAATAATTAAAAATAATATTGTTTGCTACTTGTTCACAAATATTTCTCACCACACTTGAAGCAAACGCGGGTGCATTGGCTTTTCCCACTGCCATTTGAAAACAGAGGAGCAATAACAGCCCATGCAAAGGCTCTGACAGTGGAAACAATTTGACAAGAACATTTGACAAAAAAAATTTGACAAAAAAATTGATAAGAACAAAGTTTAACACCATGTTATCCTCTTCATCTTAAATAAATAGTGAAACCCTGTTTAAAATTAAATACAAAAACGTACAGAACATTTCAGCTTTTTCTGCACTTTCATAATTTAGAATAAATAAAACATTACTCTCATACACATTTCAGACATAGCATATGCATGTGTCAGTAAAAATAAGAAAACCTTTTATTTTCATCTGCCTTAAAAGTATTTCCTTCATAATTATCAGGAATCTTTCCTGCATAGTCTGAACTTAAAGACAAGTCTTTAGTGTGCATAAGGCATGTACATTAAGTCTTACAATGAAAGAGAAAATCATTAAAATCCCCAGGAAAGGGTCTGAGGGTGGCAGTCAATGACAAGTCTACACTGTAACACTTGCAAAACAGCAAATCTTGTTCTTGTCTGTTTTAAAAATGGAATTGTGCATGACACACAGAAGCCAGTAATTTTCCTCTATGCAGCATTCATGAGGCTTTCCCCACAGAAGTGCACACGGTTATGTGTGCATACTAAGAAAGAAGTACAACACTTGTGAAAGAAATATAGAGTAGATGACCAGAAATTATAATTTCTTCAGTAATTATTTGATATCTCAAATTTGAAGCAGAAATATATACCTATATTTCAACTTTTAAAAGAACTACATATTTATTGAGAAGAAAAAAAAACTTACCAGAAATAAAATATCATAAATGGTAACACACACACACAAAAAAAAAAACTTCAGCTCAAAGAATTAATAAACTTCAACTCATGAAAAATTCTATTTTGTAGTATTCAATTTTACCTGCATATTTTCTAAAAATACACATTATCCTTGTGTAGTTCAGTTCGAAAAGAATGGAAAATAAAATTTAGAGGGCAAACAAGAATTTGTATAGGGTTTTACAAAAATCTTTTGCCTGAGAAACTCACTATGAAACCTCAGAGTAAAAAAACCCCTACTGCCACAGTACTATGCTAAAGGACTTGCTGTGAAATTCTGTGTAAATGAACTATATTCAAGGTACTATGAATACTTGCCCATCTATAACCCCAAAAGAGTTGCAATTTAGGACATATAAAGAAATAAGTTATACTGTAGGTGTTAAACAGCATTTTCATTGCTTTTCAAACCAGTATTTCCTTATGCACATTGTTTTATCTTTGATCAGTTGAGTAGGGACTTTCTGGAGAAAACACTTCCACAATTAATCTTGTGTTTGTTTAGGCATAATTGCATGCCGTGAAATACTCACTGAACATAATTAGCTCCTTTGCACTACTAATCCTAAACTTTTTTGTATGAAAATACTGACTTGCCAGATGGTAAGAAACACCATGCTATCTCACCAGCTGGGAAATCTGAGATCAGGTTCACAGGCCATGCAACAACAATGATGAAAGGATACAGGAAGCCTCCAAGGGTAGAGAGGGAAGACTGCCAGGCTATTCCTAAACAAGATACAATTCTTGCCTCTCTAACAGTAAGATTTTTAGCATAAGGAAGGCAAAAGTTGAGTAGGAGACAAAAGCAAAGGCATGCAGTAAAAGGTCAGTCTAACTGCACTCAGCTCACAGAGCTGGTCATTAGAAGATCATCACAGGCTGCTTATTCTTAGTCTTTTTTCCTTTTCTCCACACTTGCTTTCTTCGCTTTGTCTGTCTCCATCCTCTACCTGGTTAGTCTCTCTGCTGCTACTGTGAACAGCAAGGAGAACAGCCTGCATGAAGAAGTGTTCACCTAGATGTACAGAAAACCAAACAAAACACACTCACACAGAAAACAAAATACCTAAAATTTTTGCTAAACCAGCAGAGCTCAATAGAAGATAATAGATCGCACCGCATATTTGTTCATTAACAATTTTGTGTTATGCTTTTTGAACAAAAGGAGAACTCTGAGACATTTCATTATGCATCCTTGTAGCTGAGGTTCTGTGCAGTGCTGAAAGGAAGGCAGCTCTAGCTGAGGTGGGTGAGGGAAGAAAAACTGTAACCAAAAATCAATGTACTTGTCCTGCAAATTAAAACTCCTGGCCTAAGCAGGACATTGAGTTTAAGATGTCTGAACTGCATTCTGCAGCCAGAACTTATAAAATCTAAATCAGGAGGGCTGTGTCAGATTGAAACTTTCTCTGAAAAATCCTTCTACCATTTTTATATTTCTGTAAGTTGCATGTTACTTTTTAAGGCAGGTAGGTCTAAAACTGCTTCTTTAGGAAAGGTAAAAGAACTCCATGAGAGAACAGAGAGGCCAGCTGCTTCTAAAGGGCAAGAGAGCTGGAAGCTGAGGAAGGCAGCACCTGGCTGGGCTGCCATGGAGAAGATGCTCTGGGCCAGAAAGTGCACTGAGGGAGCTGGAAAACCCAGAAGTATAAAGACCAGCATAAGATCTATATATGTATCTTCACTTAAACATCATTTTAATCACAGATGGAAACTAGCAAACATATTGTTCCAAGTCACTGCAAGTCCTTTGAAACAAATAGAAAATGAGATCTCTAAGGGCTCCCTATCAATATGATCCAAACCCCTAAGTTCAGAAAAACATGCAGTGCAATGAGCTGCAAAAATTCTGAACAGAAAGCCAGCATGGCTCCTGGCCCAGACCTAATTGTGGTGTTCCTTTAGAGCTGATGAAGTTTGCACAGCAGTCTGCCAGAGGCGCCTTTGTGTCCTGGCCCACAGGTGCACTGCACACCTGGATGGAGGGGAATTTGTCACAAGCCTGAGCCAAACCATGGCCGTGCTCTGTCTGTCTGTCAAGGGTTTATTACATCTGTGGTGTTATCATCAGAAGAGCAATAGCAACAATACTACTAATAAAAATACAGATAAGGCCAGTCTTCATTTTATCACAAGAACTATCACAAAATTCCAAAAACCTTGCTAGAGAACTAAGTTTTGCTAACAAACAGCAGTATTTAATCTATTTTCCACATGGTGATACAATGTAACTAATTTCCACATTTAATTCTTTATCTTTTCCTATTATTTTGTATTCTATCACTGAAAATGGTTTTGTGGGTTTTTTCTCCAGCAAAAAGAAGAATGTGGTGAAGAAGAATGTAAATTTTGCAGTAGCAGCAGCAAGTAAATTAAAACATGGAAAGTTTTATGAATTAAATATGAAACTGGCTAATGCAATCAGTTCTGTACTATTTACATTATTTATTTTATTAAATTAATTTGACTGTAGCTCAGTTTCCAGGGTGGTAAGGTTTTCATATCAAAGACACAGTAGGACACTGTAAGAGAAATAGCTTTGGAGCTGAGCAGAGAGCATTAGGGATCTGGCAAAGGAGACTGCTTGGGGTTTGGGGATTCACACATTTTGGAAATTTTGGTATTTTGATAAGCAGGATGATAGCTTACAGAGTTGACATTTAATCTGTGAACACTGGGCTACAAGACTAATGCCTAAAAAAGAGAAGAAGCAATTCACACTTTCTCTTGTCATGATTTAAGTCCTTCTGTGAACTAAGACATCACTGCAATGGTCATATAGCATTTCCATTTTGAAATCTCCTTTGATGTATTATCCCCAAGGGATACTGTAACAGATGGCTATTCAACACACATGTAGTCCTCCAACCCATACGCCTTTATTCCCAGCTACACTTCAGAAACCACTAAGGGAAAGCGTGAAAAAATGCTCTCAGTCCCACACCAGCAAGGGTTGGAGAATTCTGCTCCTGAATACAAATCCCTTTTTCATTACTTTTAAAGCTTTTAACTCAGTATATACTTACTGCTTTTTCAAGATGATCTTGCAGAAGGTATTTTTTTGTTCTTTGGACATTGGCTGTTTATAGAAAAGCTACTAGTGACTCTCCATCCAACCACCCATCTACCCTTCTCCCCCAACATAAACTTTTCAAAATGCATCGAGTAGAAAATATTAAAGTCCCATTTACTGTTAAATAATTGTTGCTAGTATATTGTTCATTTTCCTCATGAGAACTAATGGGACTGTCACAGTATTTCTCCTTCCAAACAAGGAGGTCAGTGTCTTTAAGCAATTTTCCAGGAACTGTAATCAGAATAAAAGGGTTTTCAACTGGAAATAGACTGTCACAGAAATATTTGAAAAAAAAAGTACACTGTACTGAATAGAAGCCCAAGAATAGAAGACCACAAATTACTATATTTTTAATGTGTAATACATACAAATGGACAAATTTCTAAAGAATAAGGGTGGCCAAAATAATCAGACTATTGGACACTCCCCAGAGGAATGTATCAACAATGTTAAGTTTTCTGGAATTACGGATAGTTATTTATGGAGATTTGGATAAATTTATCCCTATATAAACAAGTTTACTTCTTTTACGATTGATTTAACTGAAAGTTTCTTGAAGGAGACCATGATTTTCTTATATTTTTACAGCTCATAGTACAGCAATGACATTAGTGTACATTCAGTCTCACAGAATTAAAAGCGGGTGGATAAAGACAGAGCTGTAAGATGTTTGCAAAGCATCACACTAAAACTATTTCAGATTTTCTTGAAAACATGACTTGAAAGCTGTCTAAAAAATCAGAGACAAACTGTTTTATTAGATGGCAGCATACCCCAATGGGGTATGTTGCTACAGGAGCTAAGGGGGTTTCTGTGGGATGGTTCTCTGGCTCCTGCTGCTAGGAACTTCAGTGAAATTTGTGTGGAGAACAGAGGATCTCTACCTTGTACAAACCCTGATGTAAATAGAAGCCATTACATTTACATTTACAATCCTTTATTTCTTATAAAGTCATATGTAATAGCTTGTTTGTATAGAATTTATGCACTTTTATAATAATTCCTTTATAAACAATAACAATAATTATTTGGCAAAAATAAACCATGTCCCAGATTAGAACTTCCCTTCAAAATAGGAGCTAAGACTCTAATCAAGGAGGAGTCTCTCAACTGACTGCTGAGAATATGGAAAATTATCAAACCCAAGATCAAAGGACATCTGATCTTTTAAAAGGTCTACCCTTCAAAGAGAAAAGGGGAATCTGTCAGCTACAACTGACAAGCACAGGCTGAAAAAAGCATCTGTGTACAGCAGAGAAATGAAGAACACTTAAAAATCACTGAGAAATCCCAAACATTTTGGCTGCTGTAACACTAATAGCAAAAACTGACAATTTGTTATTAATGAATCTCCTAGTTAGTTAAGAAGTAGCTGCTTCTGTATCCTAACATTAATATCAATCCCATGCCAAATGACAAGGAAGAACTAAGGGAATGAAAGTTATTTTGAGCTTACCTCTCAGCAGGGAGATCTGGGCACCTTTAAACCTCCTTTTTCAAGGCAAGGGTAAGATGTGCAAAAGGGTATATAGACCTCAAGGAAACTGTAACACTTCCACAGTGAATGGTTGGGAGACTGGGAGTACTCAAATTCCAGCTACAACTTCAAGTCACAGCACAGCTAAAAGCCTGAAGAGTCATAGTTAAAATCCCCTCTCAAACTGCTCTGTGGTTTATTGATTGTAAAGAATTCAAGTGTGGTCATGCTTATAAAACATGGCAGAAACCATGAAGTAACATTTTGTGATCCAAACTACCCATTGATATTAGAATTTATGCCTAATGTCAGTTATTATAAGTTTTATAATGCATAGAAGATGTGTAGAACTTATAAAAGAAGGCATCAACTTACTTCTTTGTTTTGCATTTTATTGTTCCCTAATCAAGAAAAAAAAGGATGCCATTTTTGCAAGGCTGAGCACAAAGTAACATGCTTTGATTAGTCATCTGAACAGACAAGGCAAAGATCTTTTCAGAGAAACAAGAGCTCCCAAGGCAGAAATAAAGGCATAGCAGTACAGAGGGAGAAACAAAATCAGACAATGGAGTTGCACAACTGTGAAAAGCAGAAGCAGCTACAGCTGAGTGACATGCAGCAGGAGCAGAGATGCTACAAAGAGTTTTGGACTGAAACTTGAGGAGCTCTGACTTGACATAGGAAAAAATACAGACAAGCGGACATCAAGAGTACTCATTCTATATGATGTAGGCTTTGGTCATTATTTTGTTGTATTTGATAAACCAAAGCAGTGTTTTAACCAGACTCAGGATAAGATATTTTTTTCCTGACCTTTGACATATTACAGAAAAGGTTAACCATGACTTAGACTGCAAACAATATTACCTGAATTAGTTCAGCTAAGTTTTGCAAGTTCAGAGCCCTGAATAATAGGAAAAAAGGTCTAGTAAAAAAAAAAAAAAAAAAAATCTAACCTTAAAAGTGCATCACATTTCCTCTGAAAAACAGAAATAAATAATTTCCTGAGAATAACTAGGAAAGTACTAACCTAGAAAAGAATCTAAAAAGAATCTAGAATTTGCTTCTGTCAGTAAATTACTTGAGTTTACTTGAAATTCAACAATGGCAATACAATTTTGCAATTTTATATGTCCATCAATGCCTACCTTTGCAACGCATAACAGGGATAGATCTAGCCCTGGTACAAGTAATGCTGGAAAACCTCCTGCATGGATGAACAGCTTGTCAGTGGAAAGGCTGACAGTGCCATAGAGCTGGAATTCCTCTCATCCAATGGAACCTGTGTAGCCCACATTAGTCACTGAACATCCTGGATTCTTCTAGGCACTTTTGGAGGATTATTCATCCAGCCGTCTAAAATCCCTGTTTTTTAAAGGGATGAATCACCTTCTGGAGGCGTCATAGCTTAAAAAATGAACATAGATGATTAGTTGAACTTAGTGTGGCAGGCAAAGCAACACAGTGTAGCCAAAGCAGAAGCATGTGACACCCATAAATTATAAAATATAAACCAAGATATAACTATTACACTTTGTCTGCAAAGCAAGAGTAATTCAACTAAAAAGTGTAACCAGCAGCAGTATGTCTTTGGTGGTTCTAAGAATGGGTAGCCAGACACAGTGTCCATGCATTTCACATAAGTAGGTCAGCAACTACCAAAGGTGCAAACAGTGGGTGTCAGAGGTAGGAGATACCAAGGGCAATCAAACTGAGAAATATGGTAAAAAACTAGTCCTCATATTTACTGGGAATAATAGAGTATTGTGCAATACCATTGGAATTAAAATCAAGATTGCAATTAGAATAGAATAGAATAGAATGAAAAAGAATAGAATGAAAATAGAATAGAATGAAAATAGAATAGAATGAATATTTCAGTTGGAAGGGACCTACAACAACCTTCTAGTCCTATTGCCTGACCACTTCAGGGCTGACCAAATGTTATTACGAGGGTTTTACAAATGTCTCTTAAATACTGACAGACGTAACTGCCAAATAGCATAAAGCATCAAGCACAAGGAGAAGAAGGAAGAAAAGCCCATTAAATAAGTATAAACACTATTAGTTTTGTATACTTATTGCTGATGGTTAATAATATGTAGAATGAACTTCATTAGCATGAAGTGTGCTGTTAACAAATGAGTTTAGTAACATTTTTGTCTAAAGTTTGAAACTTTCCTGATGTCAGTCTTTAAAATATAGCACAACAATCTCCAATTCCCTGGAAAATAGAAACAAACCTGCCTGTATTATTTGCAAACCCAAATGAGTTTGGACAAATCTGAAAAACATGTCCAGGTATTCACGCAGTCCTAGATAAAATGTCTTTTCTATCAGAACATTTTCACTCTTATATTTATGGACAAAGAGATGAAAATTATTAATATTGCAATAAAATTTAAAATACTCTTATACTTATTTTTAAAATTTTAGAAGATAAACAAAGAAAAAAGCTGGAGACATAGCATGTTACTTTTTTCTGAAATGTTGCGACTACTTATCTCCTAATAACAGATTTTTTGCAAAGCTTCTTAATTTTTTTTACCAAGCAACATTGCCTCTCATTTTCATTCTGCTAGGATGCACACTTTATAATTCTAAACTAAATTTCAATAGAAAACATTTTCCAATATATGCAAATCCTGCATTATCATATTGTGCATTGTTAAATACTGTTTCAGTAGATCTTGTAAAACTGCAGCACTGGCACCATAAATCTCTTCTATACTACTGAGATAAATAAATCTCTGGAGAAGGCAGAATATTCTTTTCTACTGCAGGAAATATGGAAGTGTATTAAACTTCTGAACTGAGATTTGGTTTCAAAAAATGCTAAGTGCTTACTTCCACTATCAGCTAAGATAAAGGTTTAGTATGAATCATGTGCACTTTAAACAGTAGTGACAAGAACAATGTATTATTAAGCACTGAACTCTGCCATAGCAAATAGTATTTATCTGACAAAATATAACAAGTGACTGACATTTTCTATATTAATGTCATGTTTCACCATTTTGGAAAACTTATTTTCCTAATTACTACAGAGTGTCCAAGGTGTTTGAAGCTTTAGCAGATGTATGACATACATCCTTTGTTCTTAACATCTCATAGACTGACTCACACTCAGGGAATCAAATGTAAATGATACAATAAAAAGGAAATTAAAAAATAATATAAGTATCTGTAGTGTGAAGCCGTGATGTAAAGACAAAAAGTGATTATTCAGATATAATTTAGTAGAATAATCTGAGAACCATAGGCAGTATTTGAAAGTTAGCCTACAGGCCTCTCAAACTTCTAAAAGCCCATAGGGAATTCCTAATCCCAAGGTCTGAGAATTACTACTTCCATTAGGAAAAATAGGAGGTGTTTCTCAGGAAACAGTTAGATAAATGAGGTTGATGCTTTCTGTGCTTAAAGATATGAGACTGAAAACTGTCTGTGTTTCCATTTCAGCAATATATGAAGTTCCCTGTAAAAATAAAACAAACAAAAAAACCCAAACAAACAAACAAACCAACCCCAAAAAACCAAAACCAAAACCAAAAACAAAAATAGAAGGTATTTTCTTTTGTTACTAGAAAAGAATGGACAGGTGAAAATAGGAAAGAGAAGGAAACAGAAACACAGGGGAAAAAAGTAAAAAAGTGGTTGGGTTATTTCATAAATGCAGGTCTTGAGAGTGGGTTTTACATTCAAAATTCACCTGACTGCAATAAATATCATGATCTTCTTTGGAAGATTCATGAACTAAAGGAATCATATATGCAGTGTATTACTGAAAGCTAAACCTCTCATTCAGTGACATTTTGAAATTACAGACTTAAATGCACATCTTACCTTATAATTCCATTATTTGTAAAACCTTTTTGCACAATATTTTTTTAAACAGCAAATTTTGATCTTTTGGTTAGGCCTTCTCAAGGATTGTTATTTTATCACTATTTTCTTCCCTGCTACAAAAATAGAACATACATGTTTCAGATGCTTGTCTTGGGACATTCTATTACCCTGCACTTGAAAGCGAACACTGAGAATTTGACAAATGTGTCAAAACAACCAAGAGTGAAATCATTACGTGTATAGATACCCATATATTCACTGCAAGATTAATGCAGAGGAAAGGTGCTAATTTGAGCGTTGTCAAGTGTCAGCTCCACAAAAAGGTAGAGAACACACATTAGCAATGCCAATTGCTAATACACTCTCTAGAGCCCACAGGAATTGCTACATTCAGTAATTAAACATAATTCAATATTTGCAGTGCTTTGCTTCTTTGTCTTTTCTGCAGAGAAGGCTTAAAGCACAACATGATGCTAGGTTTATATTTGTGACGATCTTGAAAGTTTTATATGAACTCAGTTCAGAGAACAGAGATTATTAAACAAGAGAATATCTTCAGCATGAAACATCTTGCAATCATATAATCTTTTACATCTTTTATATATGAGGAAAATGTTTTAAAACATGCTATGCCTCTCACATAGCTTTTTGATGGTTTTGTCAGTTTGCTTGTTTTCCCGCAGTGAAATCCCTTGCACTCATTTTCACCATCCTTTCAACATTCCTTCTTTTGCTATACCATCTGAAATGTCTGGCTTTGTGCTGTTACTAAATACACAGTCCTGAAGGGCTGCTGCAACTGCCTACTCACACACTGCAGCAGCATTGAACTCCATCAGGATGTTCTTTCAAGTGCTTTGAAATGCCTTGAAATAGAGAAGGTATTATAGAAAAGCAAACTCTTTTCTACTTTATCCATGTAAACAGAAATCTATAGTGTCTTCTGCTGTGAACTAACAAAGGCTGCTGCATGACAGATGAAATGCAATTCAGGAGACCCACCATGTGAGTAATCCCTTCAAATGCATCTAGGATTGTTCAGATCATCAAGAAAAACGTGGCCATGAGTATTCATACGGTTTATTTAAACAAAAGTTAGGATGAGTAAAATATTAAACTAGATCAGATTGTATGGGGCCTTGAAAGACATTTTTGTACATAATACCAAATAATTCTGCAAACCTTGCCCCAGTGTGTGACCAAGTGTGAAAATGTATCTACTGATAGGACTAATTAGGAGTGAAAATATTACAAAAAGACATACTCAAACTTAAAAAAATGTATTTGTTTTATGACAATTAAAATTTTTAATTAAAAAAAACCCCCAGCATTTTTCCTAAGAGGCTCTCTGTATATTTTATTCAGGTAGCTTAATAAAAGGTGTTACTTTTAGCAATTGCTTTTTCTCTTTGTATAAATGGATCAGCAATGCCACATTAAGTGTACTTCTGGTGAATTACCCAGAACCCCAAGAGACTTTTCAGTTTATTGTTTCATGCTTCAAATTGTACCTATCTAGCAAATGTATTTGCAAATTGCTGGCTATTTTCAATTCTAGCTTACAATACACAGGGACTGTGAATTATAATGAACAGTTCAGAAACTGCAAGCATTTTTCACACACACAACTGAGAAAAAGGTATTCTATTTACGGTATGCAACACTTTTGTTAGTGTTAAAGCATGTTATGAGTTTTAGACTTAGCCCCAGGTACTGGTAGACGCTCCTCACTGGCAAAGTGCCACCTCTGACTATGGTGGTTCGAAGGACAGGTTGGTTCTTACTATACAAATGGAAAGATTAGCTCTGCTACGTGTATTTAGCATTTACATGCCACAAAACAACATCAGAACAGGGGAGATCTTTAAATATGAGACAGGAATAAGCATCTTATTAAGGGTGCATGGTTGTGAGACAAAGATATGATCCCTTTCTCTGCAAACGTTGCCAGCCCTGGACAGATGGAGCATGGCAGGAGCTGGAGGAAGGCATTGCTGGGAGAGCTGTGTGCTGTCCCTTGCTAGGGACAGTCTGTGGCCATAAGTCTGCAGCACAGCATCAGCAGGAAAATCCTGCTGGGGGATGAAGTCCTGACATCACTGACCCTGGCAAAAGACCCACAGACAAGATTTTTCCCAAGTTTTTAATACTTTAACATACTGAACAAACCAGACACAAGATAAACCCATTCTAGCTTCAAAAAGGTTTGGGGATCTTTTACCTGACTTAGAAAATAAAGCTATTACAAATGTCCCAAACGTCAAGGAGGTATATAATTAGTTTTAAAAGTGGAATGTATCTTTATATCTATACAGAACAGACTAATGAATGCAATGTTCTCTAAGAGATTGTTTAATGTCATTGCTATGCTGTCACTGAAAGTCCTGTTAATACTGGAGCTTAATTTAGACTTTTACTGAAATTTCAAAATGATGAAAAGATGACGTATCTTTTGTCCTATTCCAAATTCAATAAAAAAATACGCTACCCTTTGTTGCAGAGAAGACATGAAATCTAAAGCTACCTGTCTTAATGCTATGTAACACTTATTCTATGAAAAGTTTTAATTAGTCTCTAGAAAGCTGGCACCATTCCATTTTAAAGATATAAATTAATTCTTTACTTCACAACCTATAAGAAGCATCTCTCTATTAATTTTTTATAGGAAACTTTGATAGATTTAGCCCCTTATGAATCTCATTTAAAAATACATGCATTTAAATGCCAATTGGGACTTTCTCTAGAGAGCTAAGAATAAAGGTTTTAAAGTGGATTCCGGAAGAAGAATAAAGTTAATGTTTTTATTCCCAAGGTAACTGAATCTTTTCCAGATATTACTGGTATCTGCTACTACTTCTGGTAAACAGAACTACTTCTCCTTAGATTATATAGTTTATATTTCAGAAAAAGCACTCAGGTATTCTGACAAGGAAAAATCCTCTGAAGAATAATCAAAGCTTATTTTTATCCACGGTATCAATGCTTTGTTGAACCTAAAGGTGTGATATACCATTACTACTTTTTGTTTCACTAGCCTTGGTTTCTGCAGCCAGGCATTAATGCACAAGACCATACCGATGAATAAAACTAGCACATGTAGCAGTATATTATTAAGTCCCATAGAAAAAAGGAATATAATTTGAAACATAGATTATACTGATGTTGTTTACTAAGTTCATTTTACATAGATATTTATCACTGAGCTGGAAGAATCCTTTCACTGGGGCTTTTTAGATTATAAGTGTGCTAGTTTTTAATTATGCATAATAAATCACATTGGATTTTCAATAGAAGAATCACTCACTTTAAATCTTGGATTCTGTAAAAATAGTATGTCTGCTCTGACCTCACATTTTTTGACCAAAAAAAGGAAAAATTTCAGATTTTAAATACTAGAAAATATTGCAGTTCTTTCTGAGCTTACAATCATGAGATACCTGGAGGTAAGATTACTCAAAGAATATTTACACTTTTTTTAACAATTACTTTATAATGTATCACCTGTCTAGCCTATCTCCACTTTTCAGTCTCTGTAGAACTTATCACAGGAAAAGGCATAAATTTCTATTTTCAATTTTTTTGTGTGTTTTAATTTTTTTTCCCTTTTGTTTTCAACATGTTTGTGCAAGCATCATTGCATAAGTGCATGTTCTCTTTTCCTGTATAACCCAGGGAATATAGAAGATTTCTTCAGTGTACCAAGAAACACAGATTTATGCTAGTAGGATAAAAGCTAGCTGTAGAGGTTAAGTTTGGTTTCACAGGATTTGCCTCTAAGGTTATAATTTCAAAGGCTCAGTGTGCTGTTAGGGCCACAGCTCCTTTTGATGGATAAACCCCTAATAACTTGAGACATAGTAACAGGGGAAAAACTAAGGTTACTACAATGTTCTACTTCAGGTAGTGTGAGATTCACTAAAGAAATTTTGCAAGTCAGGGAGAATGTGAAAGCTCAGCTGGCAGTCAATATTTTTTTTTCCTCTCTGTGAAGTCTGCAGCTTTTTTCTATATATAAGCAATCTATTTGAATGTGATGAAGCACCAAGGTTTCACACACTTAAAGACAAGTGATAAATTGAAATGACATGGCTCTCTTGCTAGTTTACTGCTGAAGTAATCCAAATACCTTTTCAGTTTTTGTTACTGTCAAATTAATTTGTGTAAAATGTGCCAGGAGAGAACTCTAAAAGCAAACCAGGGAAGATAGATAACCCATTATAATCTTCTACTTTAGTGAAATACTTCAGGCTGCAGTACTTCCTGAAACTTCAAACTGAAACATAGGTGTAAAATAAGCCTTCCATACAAACCACACTGCATGCAAATGCAAATAAAAATGATCAAGACAGTATCTTTACTATTTTCTTTTTAAGAATATAGTTCAAACACGAGGTGAATTCTACAACAGAAATAAAAAATCTTTTTTACTGTTATGTGAGTTGCATCTTTTTCTATGCACATTGCAAAGTACACAGTTTTGAACAAATTTGGAAGGGAAGAGTGAATATATTATATAAGGGGAGAGATATGAGCTTTCTGATATGAACTTTGTTTCTAACTTATGGACTAAATTCCATTTCTTGAACAAATTTCCATTGTACAAACATACCTGTTTTACACTGGTATATGCACAACTAATGGGGCTAGTAGTGCACTCAGCAGTATAAGGAAACAATGAACTGCAGAATTTTAAAAAATGCATTTACCACTGCTGCTTCTTGAAACTGAGATGTTGTGATAACAGAAAAGCACTTGTGGAAGATCTACAGGAAAATTCTCTCAGAGAACCTAACAGTAGGAAGATGTAAGACAATTCTGAATGGGATCCAAAATGACTATAGGGCATTTCTTCCTAACACACATCATTAAGTGTAAACATGAAGATTTTAGTCTTTGTTAGCATTTTTTGTCTTGTTCAATCTAAATATTTTCCATTTAAAAGCTAATTGCTTTGTACTACTATCAAACTCTTTAATTGAAAATACAATGGCTTGTTTGAAAATTGATGTGAATAAAAATTCACTCTGATATTACAAATTTTAATAACTATGAAAATTAGGTTTAGTCTCTACATGGCTCCCCTCAGTAAGTATAATCAAATCTTATATTAACTAAGGAATGTTTTGAATTGTGACCTTATGCCTTTATTGATGCATGCAGGACACTGAAGGCCTCTAAAATTCCTTAGACAATACACAGGACTTAACAGCATATTTGAGTACAGATATCATGAATATGAAATATGAGTTTCTTAAGTCTTGTATTACAGGACTTACCAGAAAACAATACACGCCTGAGAGAAAACAGTATATTGACCTTGTCAAAGGGGAGTGTTGGATCTCTTCACAGCTTGAGGATACAGAGAACATGGCAGTTGCAGCAATATCAGAACTTTTGGGGGAGTATGCCTAATGTCATTCCAAAGTGCATGTTCATTTTTTTACTATTCAGTCTGGAAGACTCACATAGGTATTTCTGACTTATCCTATGTGGAAACCTGCATTAGCAGCACTTTGAAGAACAAATTTCAATTAGTGTCTCATGGTTGTGACAGAATTATAAGAATCTTGAAAAAAAATGGATCCTGGAATGGCTGTGTCTAATTGCTAAAATTGTGAAAAACATCATCTGGTGTGCTCTTTCTACCTGCCAAAGCCTGTGAAATGTGAAGGTGATCATTACATTAGGTGAAGCTATAGCCTGCCAAGGAGCAGTCATGGAGAATTTTGTAGGTAGTCACTTCTTCTGATCCCTCTCCTTTTTCAGTGTATTACATCTTGTTTTGGTCATAGACTTCCCCTGGCTTTCATTAGAGGTAGTGTGTATATGGCCAAAATTCAGTGTTGGATACCAGTTTCACATCTGTTACAGTGTAGTCCAGAGTCTGTTATTTTGGCATCTAGATGATATAAATCCTTTTTTTTAATATATTGCAGATTAAATCTGAATTCTAATTTGCATAATATATAAATATGTGAATATGATTGGGCATAATACAGAATTAAAAATACTAAACTGCTAAAATTATAGTACTTTTAAACTTTCTGTTATTTCTTTTGTGCATTTTTAGTGGAAGGAAGATGAGCTTTTGGCTTTAAAATTTCTGACTGGCTAAACTACAAAAAGCTGAGTCCTGCTAAGGTGATCCAAAAGAAAAATTGGGAAGGTTTGTAGCTCATTGCGTTCCCCTCTTGGTCGTGTACCAACTCAAAGCTATATTCTACAAATAATAACTCTGGCAAGTGTTGCCTAAAGGTTTTACTAAGCTCTTACCCCTTGGCTTACAAACCCCTTCATTTCCACTAATCCAATGGCTGTAAAGCAGTCATTGTGGGGACCATTTACCATGCTCTTAAGACACACCATGGAGTGACTCTTCCAGAAAATACCTGACAATTCATTTTACCATCATAGAATACTGAGACTATTTTTTCTTATTAATTTGACTGATGCTCCACAGATTTTTGTTACTAAAATGGCCTGAATTCCACTAGAAGTGGGAGTGCTATTTTGTGGAATTGTAGATTTGTCCTTTCTTTCTCTTTCTTTCTTTCTTTCTTTCTTTCTTTCTTTCTTTCTTTCTTTCTTTCTTTCTTTCTTTCTTCCTCATTCTTTCCAATTATTGGTCAGTTATTGATCAATGATACATGATATAGAGTTCAAATTATTCATCTTCAGATCTATATCTTTGCTAGGAAAGAAATATCAGATGTTGTCATCACATCATGTTAACTACTACTGTGGTTGCCTTCTACTCTCATTTCAACAAGTGATATCTCACAAATATGAGGTGTACAATTTAACAACCCCCAAAGCTTGTAATCTGGTCTCCCAGCTTCAAGAAGATATAAATATATGGAAGAGACAGCATTGGTATAAGCTCTAACACATACATATTTCAGAACAGCATTCCTTAAAATTATATTGGGACAGATTGCCTGCAGTAAAAATAAAATTTTGCAATTAGAAAATGTGATATTGAATAACAGATCTTGCAGCTTGCAGGCATTGTTATCAAGGTTCACAATCAAGAGCTTACATGGGACTTGTCCTCATGGCCATAGAGGGCTGATGATCACATGATTGATTTCTGTTTTGCATCAAATGCAATTAAACACATTTTCAATAATTCCACCAGGACATACATTATAGCTACATAAATGGTGCATATGTGAAAGAAGAAGCTCTTTGTATTAATTACAGAGGAACTACCATGGAGTTATTGTTACTTCATGCTGCTTCTAATACCAGTTTTCCTGTTATACACAACTCTTTTCTAAATTTCCAGACTGACAAGAGAAGATCTAAATCTATGCTGGTTCCTGAATCCAACACTGAGTTGTAGGAGCTCTTAATTGAAATCTATATAAAATTTCAAACTCCAGTAGATGCTAATCTGCAGTGCCCAAATCCTCAGAGCAAGTAAATTAAAAGAACTATACCCAACTTTAATTAAGTAACATTATCTCAAATACCAATCAAGTGAAGAGGAATATATTTTATGACTTGTTTTGTAAGCATATTTGCTACTCTGTTAGTAGGCATTATCCCTCTCACCAAATGCAACATTCTATGGGAGTTACCTCTGAAGAATTATTTTTACTCTCCTGCGGTGAGAGAGAGAACAAACAACTTTAAAATTCTGCTATCAATCTGAACGCTTCTCTGACAAGACCATGATTATGTTCATCAGAAAACTATTTCTATACTTCTATAGTGTGAAATGTAAAAATAAATAAATAAATGAATCTGTCCATTACAATTATTTTTCAAAAGAAGGCCACACAGTTTGTAAAAGGCTTTGATTGCTTGGATAACAATCAGGAATTAAATTATTTAACAGAAAAAGAGCTGCTTAATTAAAAATTTAATATATTACTGAATTAGCTGTCAAGACCAGAATCAGCAAAATGATACAGTTTGAACTGGGGTATTAATTTATTAAATCTTTCAAAATGAGAGATGGAGAAAAGACACAACATAAACAAGAGAAGCAGTCTGAAACATGCAGACCCTTGACTTTATGAAGAAGATGCTATAGACATAAAATATAAAAAAAAAAAAATGTTTGCAAGATCAGCATCCTAGTCCAAATCAAATTTAGCTCAAATTAAATACTGTTATTTGCAACATAATATTCCTATAAAGTTTGAAGTATTGATTTAAAAAAAAAAAAAAAGTGTTTGCTGCAAATATTTGAGGAAAATTTTTCTTCTGGACTTTAAACATGGCCAGGTTAGGAAAATTCATGATATGTAGTATATTTTCCAAACTATTAATTTTAGAACAGAGGGAATAGAAATAGAGGTTTGCAAAGTAACATTTGTACAGTCTAAAATGCAATTTGATGCCCTTGATAATCCTCTGAGAGACTGCAGCAATAGAAAATTAAATTTACTATTTTCTCTCTCTTCATAAATGGGATTCCATCAGCATTAAAACATAACTTTTTGTCAGTCTACTGTCCTATGTGCTAAATAAAAGAGTTTACTGACAAAATGAAAATCATTTTGCTATAGGCACAGACATATAGGTAGGAAGGAATCTGGAGGTTACCTTGTTTAACCTCCTACATGGGAGAACTCTGCCAACTCAGGCTGCTCAGGGCTTTCCAGGAAGACTTTTTTTACTGTCTCCAAAAATGGAGTATTTTTTCAATGGAGTATTTTTCAATACCCAATGCATGACTTTGCTATAATGAAAAAAAAAACCCAAACTTGAACACTTTGATATCTGTTCAGAGCTTTTGGTGCTGTGCCTGTTGTCTCTTGTCCCACACCTCTGCATCTCAGAGGAGTCTGGCTCTGCCTTCCCCATCCACTGAGGAGAGCTGTGAGCCCTCCCTGCAGCCTTCCCCACGCAAGGCTGAGCAAACCCTGTTCTTGAACCTCTCCATGGTGTGCTACAGGTCTGCCACAGGGACCTTCCACAGGGCTTATTTACCAACTCTTCTGCAGGGAATCCCCCAAGCACAATGTCCTGACTGCACCTGCACCAAGGGGATGGAAAACATCCCTTCCCTAAAATAATTCATACAAGTACTGGTATACTATTCATCACGTTTCAAGGTTTTGCTTCTAAACAAAATAAACATACACTTGTAAATAAACACACAAACATTGGTTTGCACATTGACTGTCATACAAATACACATTTTTAACTTTCCAGTATGGTGTGCAATCATTTAAGTAAGGTGCTAGAGTAAAATAGTCTTATTTTTGGATAGGGAGCTTTAATGACATGAGTACTTATTACACCAAAGCATATATCTTATCCAAAAATGGAATCATGTAAATAAAAATTTCCTACAATTCTGCAAACTAAAATTTAGAGCATTTTTCAATAAACCATACCCAAAGAAGTAAAAATACAAAGAAATTAATATATTAGGTGATTTCTTTTTTTTAAATTATGTCCTGGCAAATCTTAATATGAATGCCAGCATAAATCAAAATTCCCTACACAGTTAAATTATGCAGAAGTCAGCAAAGATTCCTTTGTGTCTCATATGCATTAAAAGTAATATTTTTTATTCTGTTTAGACAATATAATGTTACAAATCCTGCAGAGAGATATCAAATATAAGGGTATTTCAAGCAGTAACTTGAGAGAAATAGAATTGTAAGGAAACTGATGAAGGAATATACAGGGTTTCACAAATGCAGAGCTTTTCAAATCAGATCATTTAAAATGATGGCATGATTCTGACAGCTTTCTGATCTCTTCTAATATTTCATTAAATATATCCAATACTGTTTCAACATTTTTCCTAGTTTATTTCAATATAAGTGATGTCAAAACCAGCTGTAGGCAGCTCAGACTACTATTCTTTCCAAAGTGATTGAAAAATTCTTTAAAGGTTCTTGCATTCAGAAATACTAAATATTTGCATTAATAATCCATTGTGCTTGAATTTGTTACATAATTCTTGCTCCATAGGCAGAATGACTGAAGCTTTATCAATGCTAAATAAATTACCTTTACAAGTAATAGAGAAAATTAGCTAGAATGCATAAAATAAAATTTGACATAACTAAGACAAAAAGCAAACTTTCCATTACTAAGAAATAGAGTAGCCTTAACTGAGAGCTTTTAGTCACATGATAATGGCCATATGCATTGGTTTAAATTGGAGTCAAGCTAAATATTTTACTTTTCAAAATAATTAGGACAGCTATAAGGGACATTTTCCCCTATAGTGCAAATTCAGTTAGCCATGATAATTTAATGGACAGTCAAGCCACACAATCTTATTAGCAAGGCTCCCCTTCAGCAGCTCCTGGAGTGAATTGTCGTTCTCCACAGAAAAGCCACCATCCCAATTTGCATCTCACATGTAATATTCTCTCAAAGGGACAAGCATATTTACCCTTCGAGCTTTATTTATCATCAGTCATAACACATAATGTCCTATCCATTTTATTCACCATAGATTTTTACAAGTTCAAGCTGTGCATCCATGCTATTTACTACTGGTAACTTCATGCTCCATATGAAAAGTCTTTTTTCTGATTGTAAACAGTTGCACCTATTTCATTTTTGCCAGTAGCCAGAGATAAATAATTTGGAATGGCATTGATTGGGTACTTGCATTACACATCCTGTTTGAACACAGGCTTCATTTCTTCTTCAATACCCAAGAGAGGACTAGAAATGTCACTGACCCCATAAGAGTCATGCCACTCTCCAAGGCTACATTTATACAGCAGAGTGAAGGTGCACTGGTGGCAGTGGTAGCAAAAAGATAACGGAAGAATCTACAACATCTGCCAGAAATTGAATGCAGACAAGTCCCCAGTAGGTCATTCCCAGCCTTCACTGACTGCTTTGCCATCACTCTTGTCCTCACCCACATTAACTTTATGAGTGTAACCACAGAGAACTGTTTTCTTGCTAAAATCACACTTTTGTATTGCCACCCTTGACTATCTCTTCTCGACTGTTCTAAACTAAGAAAAACAGGATTTGGTACTCTGCCATTGGCATATCTGTCTTAAGACTCTTTGAATGGCAGTTTGGAGTATGGGAGCACAAACAGGGTCAGCAGGTATTTCAAGACCTGGCAGAGCTCTCTGTGGGAAGTGTGCCCTAGCTACGTGCCTTATTGTGCAATTTAGTGCAGTGATGCTCAGTGCACTGCTGTGAGCTGTTAAACTCTTCCCACCTCTTGTCTTTGAGGCTGCTCCATTTCGGGGAGATATGGAATCATTGCACTAGTTTATGGCTCACATATGAAAGTTTCACCAGATGGCAAGATCTTCACCAAGATGATGTGCACTTTTAGGACATGTGGCTTTCTTTGTTTGCTGTTTTGTAAGGAACTCAAAACGGCAGAAAGAGATCTGCTTCCTTCTTCAACTGTCCACTGAACCTCCCTCAGAAGATGAGAGAGCAAGTGAAGCAGAGGTGCTCTCACAAGCTGCAAATATCTTGGTTTAAGTATTTCCTTTACCAGCAGTAACCTCTGCACTCCACTAGAAGTGTCATGTTTCAGTTCAACTTACTGTCTAATGTAATTTTCTTATTTTCTCCTTTCAACTACTTGCATTCACTAACAGTACTTGCAGTAAGAAATAATAGATCAGTCTAAAAAAATAATCATGAGAGGCCACATTCTACTACTGTTAGCAATTGAATTTGCCCATTGAGGGTTAACAGTTAAACCATTCCTATCTTATAGCTGAAAGGGATGATGATTGCCTTTGAAAATCAAATTAAAGTAACGAATAAATCCAGCATATTCTGTTCAGTGTCATCCTAGTTTATAGTTTCCTAGCCACAGTCTACATGTTTGTAGACTGTTTAATGCAAATCTGTAGTTAAACAGATAGAAATGGTTTTCAGATATTTTATTCCATGAATTTACAGTATAGAATAGGCAATCATAAAAATCGGCCTCTATATTGATGCTAACTAAAAGCAATTTCCTCATGTGAAGCTTATGAGTATAAAACTTCTATCAAACAAAAAATCTAGGCTCAGGTCCAACAAGATTAATTTTGGAAATAAACACATTAAAGATAGACATATACAGAATATATTTTAGGACAAAGGGCTAGGATGGGACCTAGGTGGGCCAAAAGAGATGTTTTTGACAAAGTATTCAAACTACCTGTGTCAAAAGCTTCCCAGGATGATAAGGGAGATAATAGTTTTTTTGCCCTTACACTAGATTGTGAAGCTTAGCTCATAAAGAACTTTATCCAAAGCCATTAAAGCCAATGGAAATCTCTCATTGACTTTAATGAGCTTTTGTTCAGGTCTTTAACATGACCACTGAAAGATTGCCATTGATTGCAAGCCCTAATTTTATAAAGCTCTTTCATATCCCCAGCTTGAAGGCATTTGGAAACATTTAAATGTATAAATAAGAGCTTTATAAGATAAAATGTGCCTGTTTTACTTTTTAAAATTATGAGAGAGCTCCTCACTGCACATGTGAACATCCAGGAATATATCATTTATGCCATGCACTTATTAATAACTGTTTCTTAGACACCCTCACATATTGGTTGGATAACCATCTCTGTGCCAATGGATGCCAGCTGTAAACATTTAATCCAAACTAAGTACAGTTTATAATGACTTTTCCCTTGATTTAGCCAGAATATTGGACACAGAATATAACTTGTCACTTTTCTTTTATGCTGACATTATCCTGACTATGCCAGCAAAGACAATACCTGGTCTGGCATAAAGTTAACCCAGAAAAGTCTAATACTTCATCAATTCTTTATAATTTTTCCTGCATTTCTGATCTAAGAAAGCAGAAGCATTGCCAGGAACATTACTTTTATATTTCCTATGCTGTTGAACTACAACTCATAGTAAAAAGGTCCATCAAACAGGAAAATTACCAGAACTCAAAACAAAAAGAAGAAACTTCAAAAAGTGGTATCTTAATTATAGAAGGTATTCATTATCACTGTTTCTGTAGTATGCCTAAATAAGGAATGCTAACCTAATATTATAAAGGCTTGACTTCACTCAGAATTTACAAACAGCAACAGTCTATTTAACAGAAATTATCCTAGTCCAGGTAACTGAAAAAAATCCAGCAATACGTCATTTTTTACCCATTAAATAACAGTAAAAATATGCAAGTTCTGTAGATGTTTTTTGGCTTCTATTCAAAACAGCTATTTTCACTGTTATGAATGGCTGACAGATTTCCAAACCTGTAACACATCAGTATTAAAGCAATGGTGTTATGTATCACCTGCCATTCAGTATTACACAAAGCATTTTTTTCAGGACAATGTACAATAGCCATGAACTAATTTAGTCCCATATTAAGGAAAGGTAATTAATATTTAAGTTTTGATCATACACACAGTTAATAGCATTTCTAGTTCAGCACTAATCATAGATAGCCTGTTATTTTTGTAATATCAGTTAAGATATTAATTTCATTCAAAGACACAATCAAGCAGAAAGGAAATAGTAAACCTCTACAAATCTTAGTTTAAACATTTTCATTTTATTTACACACTTCAGGAAAATATGAGTGTATTCTTTAAAAATCCAATTTTAGTCCAACCAAACCATGCAATAAGAAGATATTATGTATTTTATAACATTTTTATGAACTAAATAGACACAATTTAATCTGACCAATTTTTACAGTTTAGAAATTCATCTCTCCAAAGGTGCCTCTAAATTAGAACTTGATTGATACCAGGGTTTTTGCTTTCTCAACCTAACCCATTAGGCCACTACACATCTTGTTATTCTCCAAGAGAAAAAATTATTCTAACATCTGTTCTCAATGTGTTTTCCTGTAATTTCCTTTTATGCCCCATGTAACTCATTAAGTTCATCTACAAAACATTACTGAGTCTATCTGCACTATAAATGTCCTTCTACTATACAATCACATGAAAACAGAAGAAATGGTGGCCTACAACACAGTCCACCTAAACCCCCCACTATTTCAACTTCATCTTTTGATCAAAGAAAACATCATTTCGAAAGTCAGAATTGTGGCACACATAATGTTTAACTAATGTCTTAAGTGACCTATATCCTAACACAGTGAGAGAAACATTTCCATGTCTTACCATGTCTGCTCCTTACCACTGCTACAGTCTTATGAGAGATTTTTTTTTAAGTACATACCCTCTGAATGTCTTGAAAGAGTGATTTTAATATTTTAATTCACTTGTGCAAATAATCTCCAGAGTACAGAAGAGCAGCAGAAATTGTCCCAGTAACCTAAAGTCTTACATGTGTAGGATGAAAAGAACCAGGAGTGCAGTGTGTCCTTCTAAATGCACTTTCTGTTTTCTTCTACAGACAAAAATTTTCTATATTTTATTATTCTGAAGCTAGTTTCAAACCCTGTGATCTCTTCTGCCCCTTCAGCTTGCATTCAGCAATTGCTGTTCTAATTTAATTTGAGAGGAAAACACCTATTTACAGATGACTTGCCCATAATGTATTCATCTAAACAATACAAAGGTCATTCTTCCTGCAGAAAGATAAGGAATTCACAGTCAAAACCTGTCCTGCTAGCTCTCAAAATGCCACTGCTGTAAGAAAAGTGACATACTATCTGATGTTAGCTAACAATTGATGTTTAATGTGAGGTCAAAGCCTAGTGATGGGGATTCACTAATATTTATAAACATCAGCAAATTGAGTAAAAATCTGAGGGTATTTAGATTTACCCGAACATTGTATCTTGCATGAAAGCTGCATGGTGCCTACCTTGAGGATTGTNATCTTGCATGAAAGCTCCATGGTGCCTACCTTGAGGATTGTACCTTGTATGAATTTCTGTGTGAGCTGCTGTAAATCTGAAACCAATGTCCAACTGCTAAAGGTTCTTTATGCTCTGAGACTACATCACCAGTATATTTGTAAGTGAAAAGAAGATTAGTGGCTTTATGACTAAGATTTATGTTGGGAACAGAGAGTGAATAGAAAAGCTTACTAAGGGAGGAAAGAGATACCTGCACAGGATAGACAATTATTTCTTCAGGAAAGGACCTCTAAAACTAGATGTTAGAAATCTCAGAAGACAGTAGAAGGTAAATAATAATGAAAAACAGCAAGAAATACAAGCAAAAAAAAAAAAAAAAAAAAA
>VWYP01002275.1:111894-128586 GCA_013400435.1 Pycnonotus jocosus | reverse complement strand
AGAAAGAAAGACAAACTAAAGACAAAAAAAAAAAAAAGGAAGCTAAACTAAAAGAAGGCATCACCATTACATACACCAAATCAGACAGTGGGCCTATTCCTATTTTGTATTATTTCCTGAGAACAAATTATTTCAATTTAATAATTAGTCTAAACTTCAAGAAGTCAGACAAACTCATAAGGTCATTAATTCAATTAGTCAGTAGGATGACTCCTGTATGAAATGGACATGAAATGCATAAGGGTAGAGAAATCCAACCTTGACAACTTCCCTGTGACAAACAGTGTGTTTTTAAATAACATTAGAGGAATACTCTCTCTTAAAAAGAGAGAAAAATCCTGCGTATGGAATAGGGCTAAAAGAGTTTGTATTTCCATAGAAGGATACACAATTTACACAACTATTTCCTGCATGCTAGATTAAGTTAAAACAAGAACAAAATCTATATAAAGTGTGACAAAGCCAAAACCAAACCCAAACTAGAGTTCAGAGAAAGAATTTACTGTCCTCCTGATGAAAAGATGTACACTTTTACCTATCAAGAAACAGATTTTACAGGTTACATTTTCTTTTCATTCAATATGCAAAGAAAATTTAAATATTTACTTTGGGAACAGTTTTGAAATGTCTCTACTATTTTCCAGTGACCTATTTACCAGTTAACTTGTTAAGCATGGTTACAGTCTCCCAAATCTTTATCCCAGCACTGGCACTAAAGCAAGACAAAGCTCCCAGGAGTGAATCATTCCAAATTGTATCAGCTGGCAAAATGTCCTCAGGGAGCATCTGTCAGCTACAGGGAGCTGGCTCACCCTCTGGCTACAATTCCAGTATATCCGTCCAAATTTAAAATCTCTACCATATCTCCTTCCATGTGGGGAATTGAAAGAAGCCTTTATTCTTTTTATAATAGCTAAGAAAAGAACCTCAATATCCGCTGACCAAGATATTTTATAAAGTTTAATAATTCTCCCAGAAATAACAAAACTCCAATCACAATTCATACTCCCTGGGTTTCACCTATGCACACTTTTTCAGTTGCAAAGTGGGGCATACAGAGAACAGACTTACAGGACCAAAAGCGTTGCTGTCAAAGCTGTGCCCATGGTGATCCCCTTCCACCCAAATGTGACCATGTGGAACTTTCACATACTTCTTTTTGTATCCAATGGTTCTAAGTAGAATGGGAAAAAATGGTTAGTTAAAATGATTTTTAAAACAAACAAACAAACAAACAGCCCCCCTAAGCCCCCAAAACCAGAACACAAACAAAACCCGCCAAACCCAACAATGTTTTATTAGGAAAATTCACATATTTCTGGGTTTGGAATTTGACTTTGCATACAACTCAGTACCAGCTTAAAACTACCTGCACTGAAGTCTTTTGGACTTCAAGAGCGTTACTCAAGTCAAAATATACAAAAATTTTGTATGTGCTGGTTGCACTACCAGGGCCTGTTTACTACATTGTTTTGTCAGAAAACATAACACAAGAAAGGAAGAAGAGACTCTTCAGGTAAATATAATTAACAGATTACTAACTCCACCTCTGTAGTAACAAAATTTTGAACCATCAGATTTTATCTCAGATAAATACCAGTGAACATACACATGTTGCAGTCACCTAAAGATACTGTTTAAGACTATTTTTCTTCATCAAAAATATACTGTTGTGTCTGAACTGGCCTCAGATTCAGAGCATAGATTCCTGCAATTATTCTATCCTGGGGGAAGGATTCGTTCAGCTGTAACAAGCTAAACAGGATAAACTTAAAAAAAACCTTTAAGAGAAGGCCAAGTGATGAAGAAAAATGACATTGATGCCATCCTCTACAGAAAATCACACTGCTGCAGCATGTCCCAGTATTACAAAATGACAAACTACAGATTAGTACTAAAGCTGAGGTGCAGAGTATGTAAAATTCCTGTATTTAGCTCCCCAAGTAGCTGTCATTTTCACAATGCCAGGCTGCCTTCTACCACACACTTCTGCTTTCTTTCAGATGGGACCTGTTATTCTGCAATCATTCATGCAGAGAAGTTGTTGTGCTTTAACCCCAGACAGCAATTGTCATGCACATTGAATTATTACCAGGATGAAGCATTTACAGATGGGACTATGAATAGTGATATCTCTTATTTAGTTTTGAATAAACAAGTCTGTCCACAGACAGAAACAGACTTTTGATGTAGCTTGTTGTCTCCAGCTGCTCATTGCTTTTCACTGTCTGGAAGATATGCCCTAAGAGCATGAGGCAGAAGAAGCACACTCTAAAACTGAAAAAAATAAATCAACTGGAGAGAGAAAAAAGGATCTTCACCAGGAGATTCAGCTGAACTGTGCAGCAGCACCAATCAGGGATATTCACAAGTCAAAATGAAAAAAATTGGGCTTGAGGAGGTTTGTTTGGCTGGGGAGGAGGGTGAGCATGTAAAAGGACAAGTTAATCAATAACCTGGAGGCCATGAAATATTAGATGAATAAGGAATCCTCAAAAGTCCATTTTATTAACTTTGACTGTATTAGTCAAATAAAAACAATAATTACTTTATTTGTAAGTCACAAAATCTGACTAATCCTTTTTCAAACAGCTATTTTTTGGCAGCTAAAATGATGAGCATTCCAGTACTATATTCTAATGGAATTCTACATGTACTTTCATTGAAAGCTGAAAAAATAATAGCCTATTTGCAGAAAAGAAAAAGACTGATCTTCACTTTTTCTAGAACAGTGCCATATTACACACTATTCAAGACTATATTTCTAAACCATTCAAAACAAAAATGAACTGGCTAGTTGGTAAATATATGATTTCCTAAAAACAAAGAGTATGCTATAATAATTCAATAATTGAATAATGCTAAAAGTTCAATTATGCAATTTATTACTATGCAAATCCTTTTTTTTTTTTTTTTAAGAGTTATGGTATACAGTTTGGGCAATAAAATTATTTATGTTTTGAGATTTCATAATGCTTCATCTCATTGATAGTTTCTGTTTTAAAATATCATATATTTTACTAGAAAAATGTTTTAAAGTATAGGTTGAGAGTTGTCCATTAATTCTGCTGTTTGATTAGACACTTCTGAAAATTATTAAATGGGTCTCTTCCAACAGTGATAAAAGCAAACAATAGCTCAAAAATATTTAATTTTCTCTTCATTCATCCTCCTGATTACACAAGAGTATATTGTGATAAAGTTTTGTACCCTTACAGACTTCATGCATAAGACTCAATTTCACTCAGAAGGGTGAAAGGATTTGAAAGTTAATTCTGCTGGCATGTTTACCTCATAAATGTCAGGAAAATAATATGGCAAAGGCCAGTCAGTGACTCAATTTCAGACCAGACACAATCCCTTATCCCCAGATAATCTCCTCCTTTATTATGATTGGGAAATCACTAAGAGGAAGGAAAAAAAAGTTTATGCATTAAGTACTTAGAAACAAAATTGGAGGGAAAAGAAACAGTCTTCATGGATAGGTCTTGAAAAGGTTTTCAGAGACCCTGTGAAAATCTAAGGGTTTAACACAGGTGTCTGGTGTGTTCTTTAAGGCCTAAGGCAAAAAGAAAAAGATTACAGAGTGCAGTAATTATAATTGGTTCTTTCTATTATTTCCAAAACATGGTAAATACTTATTTCTTTTCTACCCTTGAAATAAGCATCATAAACCAGGATATTTTTCTACAATTATGCAAAAATAAAGTCTCTCGTAGTGACTAAAGAGGAACTATATACCAAACTCTCATATTCAAAAAAATCAGGTTATTGTACAGAAGTAGTTTTTATTTAGAGGAAATAGAATTAAAATTTACTATGTTAATAAACATATTAAGGGAATAGAGGGGGGAAAAGAAATGGAAAAGAAACAAAAGCAGCAATTCTAATTGTCTACTTTAGTAGATAGGAGTGACACTTCTTGGATAAATCCCTTAAACCCAGTACATACCCTCCATTTATGGGTTATAAAAATCATCAGATTTTTCCCACATGTAGGCTCAATAGAAAAAAAAAAAAGATATATTGTAAAAAATAAGTGCCCACATAACTCTGAACAGAAGAGAGGCAAGAAAATCTATTTCCCTAAAACAATCCCTTCAAAATGTTACTGTAGTATTTGGATAGAGCAGTTCTCTGGGGACTTTGTAGCCTCCCTAGCAATACTACTGCAAACACTGTCTTGTGGAACACTGAAATTTGAAACCAAAGTTTTATTCGAGATTTTCACTGCATGTTTTAATACCAAACCACAGCAAAGGCTCATGTTACAGAGAACTGGATCATCTGTTTCTTGACACTGGTTGTAATTTTTAAATAATTTCATTGTTGAGTTACTGCCTAATAGAGCAATAAAGTATTCCTGCAAACAAACCAGACTACAGGCTTTGGAAAGCCATATTTGATTCACAATGGTAGGATATTTTAAATTATTCTTGCAAAGATTATGTAGATATTTTTAAAATAGAAACCAAAAAACTTGGGGTTTTTTCCTAAGAAGAGAACCCAGATTGATTCACAATCAAAATTAGTCATTGGCCCTCTCTTCCATGAATCCTGCAGAAACCTTAATTTGTGACCTAAATTGCAAGGAAGAGACCACGAGTGTGTGCTACATTGGCAATATGGCTCCTGATCTAAATGTACAAACTGCCATTTATTTGTTTCACTAGTTAAACATTTTAGCTGGGCATGCTGAAACAAAACTATTGTCCATCTTTTTGTGTAATCCTACAGGGCCAAATTACTAACATGAACATAATTTTTGAAAAGTGTTGGCTCCACCCTTTTTCTTAAGGATAGCCTTGCCTTACTGCTATCACTTGTGGGGGTTTAGATCTATGTAAACGAACAATAGTTTTAAATGTAGTGTTCAATAGTTCTTTTTAAAATAAATACAATTCAAAGTGAAAAAAAATACTTTGGAATGGTTCTAGCACTCTTCAACAATGGCTGCAAAACTAAGTCTTCAAGGCAAATATCAATTTAAAGTACTATTAACTCAACAGGAATTTTACATTACTTCCTTGTGAGAGGTCTTTGTTACAAAGGAATTGCAGTCAATAATATAACATTTTGAAAGCAATGCAAACTTCTATTTTTCTTTCTTAGTTGAGAGTCCTTAGACTCAATTCTCTGACTGACTGTAACCATGACCTCTGCTAACTCTAACACATGAAGTTTTTAATTAAATTTAGACTATATCTGAATGAATTCTTAAGAGAAATGTTGCTGTAATAATTAACTTAGTGTTTGTTAATTTCATATCTAGTTCATTAGCATGAGTTATAATTACTGAACAATCTCTTAAACTTCATAAAGCCTCTAGTAATGAAGAGTAGTCTTTCACTATCTTAAATTTACTATCTTGCAATAAAAAATAAAAAACATTTAACACCTCTTATTCTTCCCAATTAAATGGTTTGCATTAGCAATACTACAGGCAAAGACACAAAATTACCCAGATTTTGATATATAGAATTCAAGCATCTGATAGAAACCATACTGGTGTGAGCAAAAAATATCATTTCAGATTTTACTGAAGTCTTTGACTCATTAGTAATAATTACCTACGCTGCTGTTGCCCAAACTGTAGTTGAAGTCTCACTGGCTTAAGAACAGGGTCTTCCAGAGTTGCAGTAATTTTCTTGTTCAGAACATAATGGAACTGAATTTATCTTTTCAGACATTTTTACAGAAGTTGGTCTGAAATTCTGATTTACTTTTTTCTTACATATGAGGTACATTTTGAACCTTTGCAAAGTTGGGGTTTTTTTTCTCCACAATTTAATAGCTAACAGATGTACTTATAGCTATCCTTGGCTGAGAAATAATTTCAATCTTGACAGTCAAAAATGAGCTCTATATGGTATTCTAACCACCTGCCCACAAGCAAGAAAAATCTGCTTTTTTAGGATGCGGTAGCAGTGCCAAAGCAAGCAACTTGGCTCGGCTAAGCTGGATGAGGAACTATTGCCTTCAGTTTGATTTGACCTTGAGAAATCCAAAGGTCCCAGCAATCTGCATATCTTTGGGTGTCATCAGGGAATAGACGCTGCAGATAATATCCTATTTGCAGAGGAGAAAAAACAAAAATACAAACCCTTTTGTAAAATAAGTAATCTCTATCATACTTAACAACTTTCTCCAAGCAACATGAATTGCTGTACATGTTTATTGGGTTTGCATGGCCAGGCTTTGGTAGCAGAGGTCAACAGGGGTGGCTCTGTGGGAAGCTGTCACAAGCTTCCCTCATGTCCAAAAAGGCCAATGCCAGCTCCAAGATGGACCTGGCCAAGGCTGAGCCCATCAGCAATAGTGATAGGGCCTGTGGGATAACAGAGTAAAGAGGGGGGGAAAGTTGCTGTTCAATGTTCACCAAAAGAGTGATAATATATGTTAGCTCTGCACACACCAGGGTAGGTGAAGTAGGAACAGGAGGTGGTCAAGGAACCAGAGCAGAAATTCCCTTTCAGATCCTAGTGCAGACCCTGGTGAGTGAGGCTGTCCCTCTGCAGCCCATGGAGGTCCATGGTGGAGTAGAGATCCACTTGCAGCCCTAGGAGGAACCCACACTGGATCAAGTAGATGCGTGAAGGAGGCTGTGACCCCATGGAAAGCCCACTCTGGAGCAGGCTCCTGGCAGGGCCTATGGCCCCATGGAGAAAGGAGTCCATGTTGGAGTAGGCTTTCCTGCAGGACTCGCTACCCCACAGAGGACCCACACTAGAGCAAGTCTGCTCCTGAAGGACTGCACTGAATGGAAGGGACCCATGCTGCATGGAGTTCATGAAGAACTGCAAAGTGTGAGAAGCAGTCACATTGGAAAAATTCATGTTGAAGACTCCCATCAGAGAAACACCAAGATCAAGTAGGAGAAGAGTGTGAGGAGTCCTCTCCCTGAGGGGGAAGGAGCAATAGAGATGTGATGAAATGATCACAACACCCATTCCATGTTCCCCTGCACCACTGCGGGGGAAGAGGGAGAAAAAATTGAAAGTAAAATTGAGTCAAGGAAGAAGGGAGTGGTGGAAGAAGGTGTTTTAAAGATTTGGGGTTGTTTCTCATTATCTTACCCTGGTTCGTTTGGTAATAAAATACACTAATTTCCCCAAGCTGAGTCTGTTTTGCCCAAGATGGTAACTGGTCAGTGATCTCTGCTTGTCCTTATCCCCACCATTTTGTTCTATTTTTTCTCTCATGTTCAGCTGAGGAGGAGAGTGATAAGCAGCTTGGTGGGCACCTGGCATTCATCCAGGTTCAACACACCATAATGTGGAATTTTTTCCACATACATCCATCTTAATCGAATTCACAGAATGAATAAATGCTAAGATATTCAATATCAAGTGACACTCAGATCCCAAAACATGAACCTTACTGCATGAACCTTACTAATAAAACATGTACGTTTTATTAGTATCACTGCAGGGAATCTTACACATGACACTAAACACTTTCCAGCTCCGAAGAAATCTCCTTTTTCACTTCCAACACAGACCTACAGCCATCTGTGCCTTTCTACTTTAACTCTTCCCTTACACATACATAAAGACATAAAGGTAGGGTTATATGAAGCAACTAATTTTTTTTTTTTTTTTTTCTGAAGGCCAGCTACAGACTATGTATGAGAGTAAGCAAATAGGTTAGGGAATATTCTCCATTTGTGTACAGCTATTAACTTTTGCCTCAGAGCTGCAATCGGTTTTCCATATAAGCTGCAGGTCCACCAGTTATTGAGAGGCCTGACTATAAAAAAATGCATCCAAACTCAGAACCTGGAAAGGATAGATCCCTAATGCTTCAGGTATTGCATCACAAGTATTGCCAGACCTGCTGTATTGAGAAGGGAACCCCCAAAGGAAGACATGGGTAAATGAGAGAGATGATAGAATCTGAAACAAAATACTCTCATTTACTGATATTAGCAATAGCCATTATGGAGGCAGTGATTCCCTCTGCCTATAAATGGGTACATTTTTGATTATATAAACTCCGTTTTATTTTTTTGCCATTAAATATTTTGAAGTCTCAGGAAAAATGAATACTAACTTACTGGTTTCCTCATTTGGAACAGAATTATCATAACAAAACCACTCCCTTTTTAATAAACAAGCAAAGCAGTTAGAGCAAGCTAAACTACAAGTGCTGTCTCTTTTTTTCCCAGCTAAAGCATTCCTACCAAAGTGCACCAGTGCAGGTTCCTCTAACTCAAAAGTGCTACATACAAGTAGAAATCTGATATCGAAAGCACAGGAGACGTTTGTAGCTCTGTTTCATTAGTTAAATAATTTTTCACAAAGCACATAATTCTTAAAAAAAACCCATAGTGATTTACACATTACTTGCTTCACCAGCATTACAACAGTGCAGTTAAAAACTTTCAAAACACAGGGTATTCAGGAAATATACTGGATTTGTGGGTATTTATCTAAGATGATAATATGATTGAAAGGACAAAGAATAAGCCAGCTCATCTACTAGATTAGACTCATTTCAAGCCTGACATTCCCTTGTTAACCCCCATTTTGTATGAGAGAGGACACTATAACAAGAAAGAGACCAGAAATAATTATAGGAGTGAAAAGATGTGAGATCATTGCTTGTGAGAGTCACAAAATTTATGGCATCATTGCTATGAGCAAAAGCATCCTTGCTAGATCGAATTACCAGAAAAGGATGCTAATCATACCTCAGAATCCAGATATATTTGACCAAAACTAACCAAAGACTTAGAAGGAGCAATTAATGGCTCTCAACTCCCTTAATATCACATAATTTCCCAGATATTTTTTCAAGTTTATGTTCAAGGCATATGTCAATGTAATTCATTTTTCTGTTGTTTCTTTCTTCCTTTCTTTCCTGAATTTTCAAAAAAATCCTCAAAATACTCTTGAGCTTTTTAATGAAGAAGCAGCTTTGGAGCTGCTGCTCTTCTGTATGATCAATATACATAATAAAATAAATACTTTATCTCAATGCTCTTTACCTTTATGTATCTCTTTCTGGAGAAGAAATTCGTGATTTCCTTGATTCACTAATAATGGTTCCCAAAGCTGTAATTTAATTTGATCTTGGATGATAATGATATGAATTGACAACATTTCTAGAATTTACTTTATTTTCCTGTGCTTTAGAGATATAGCATATAACTAGGGCCTAGGTTTTGCCCTTCTTGACACTTTTACCAGTGTGTAGGTATTTGTATCACAAAGGTCTGTTATGCTGGTGCTGGCAAGCACTCCATAAGTTGATTCAAAATAGCTACAGCTGACAGAAGTTCTTTTCTAGGTCTTGTGAACTGTAGAGTTCTAGAGGCAGTACTTACCAGCAATGTCAGGGGATCTGGATTTTAAGGAAATAATTTCTCCTTGGGTAAAATTTCTTTTCATTCCTTTGCAGTTACTTTTTTATGATTCCCATTTCCAGCCTCACATTGTTTTTCTGTATTTTTTTCTGATTCATACTACCTTCCTTCAGAAACTGTCGAAGGCCACTGCAGACCCCCATGCACATAACACTCAACAGCACAAGAATTCCCCTCCGTTCCTGAGAGTTTTGCTTACCTAGTCAGGAGGCATGAAGCATTTAATATGGCTTGTCCCAGCAATGCAGAACTAATTTTGCTCCCACTGGTAGGAAAGATCAGCTACAGTAGCTTCCCTCACAGAGAAGACTTTTTCCTATAACATCTGTGAACAGTTTTGTTCTTGGGCCTTCTACCCTATACCCTTTATACTGTGTGCTGCTTTCTTTTCCCTGTGTGTGTTTCATCTGTTCTGGCACTGGCAGCATTCTTATTTTATGATCCTTTTCACCACAGATCTCCTCAGGAAATCCATTCAGGAAAATACAATTTTGGTGAATTTTAATGAAACTATGGATGACTTCTGCAATCCTGTTTTTGAAATAATAGAAATAAGTCCAGAATCTGGGTTTTGTTTGGGGCATTTTGTTTGTTGTTTTTTGGGGAGGAGGGTTGTTGTTATTGTTTGGTTAGGTTTGGGTTTTGTTTTGTTTGGGATTTTTTTCCCAGATTGATTAAACCTAAAGCAAAATACTACAAAGGTGGTACTGTGGAAAATCTGTTGAAGGACCATATTTCTTTCTAGGTCCATATATAACTTAGGTTACTACCTCTAACTATATTGAAAGCATTATTATTTAAAATTAGTATTAAAGGTTAAATTTAAATTTAAATTTTAAAATTCTATATTCAAAATAATATGTATTTTTCAATTTATTCAACAGTGAATACCAACTAAAGAGGACTACATATACTGGTGTGAATAGAAATTGCTACACACTTTTACACAAATTTGTCATTCTCATATGGAGTACTGAAACTACTTCATTCTTTTGCCAACCATATTCTCTTAATCAGAAGAACGATAATTCTTTTCAGGATAAAATTTGCAACAAATACAAAACAGTAATTTTGTGTTGTAAAACAGAGCAATCGTTACTGGTTGCATAATTTTATTTAGATGGCTAACCAGCTTATTGATGCAGGAGAAAAAAAACACAATATCTCATTTTTCTCGACAAATCTTTCATTTGTGCATCTGTCTGATTCCAGCTGCCAACACTGTGCCCTTTCAAGTTAAGATTATGAAAACTATTCACTTTGGTTCTTTTGATAAAAGTCCCATTAACCAAATAAGTGTATCATTTCATTACTTTCTCACATTTCTCTGCTAGATTATATTGATAATTAATATGATAGGTTTTTGCTAATATCATTAGCAGATATCAACACTATCATATCACATATTAGATGGGAATCATTTGTTAGATTCATTATCATTAGCTTCATCATTTTACCAAGGTAAAAACTTACTTGCTATTCTAGGTCATCTAAGTGAATTACCAAACCCTGACATCATTGTCAAATTGGAAATTTTATACCTGTAGCAATGGGAGGACACATACAGACCAAAGACCTATTTCAATCAGAAACAGTAATTTCTGCACCCTACACCCTCTTTTTATTAATATTGAATTAACTGGGAACATTTTAGTTTTAGGCACATTTTAAGGAGTCAAAGACAATGGCTTTGAACTGAACTTCAAAACTTAAGATTTATGGTACTATTAGGATGAAAATTCCACCTGATATATAATGGTTTCTTTTTTCTCTCATTCTACAGTATGTGTAGAAGTGCTCCTCTTAGTAATGCCTTTGCCAGCCTAAGAAAAGTGATGATCAAACTTTTTTCTAGATTTTAAGTTGTGGATTTTAAAATTTGACTCAGCAGCAAAACTCTAGCCTGCAGAATCTGCAATTATTAAACATAGCTCTCTATAAAATTCTTCCTCTTTGAACTCACTTTTTCTACTCATCCAAATATTCTCCCTTAGCAGTTCTTCTGCCATTATTTTTGTGACAGAAACTATCAAGGGAGAGGCTGCAGGCTGACCATTGGTTACCTGTTCTCTGTATTTACTCAGCCTGAGAGTGGAGGTTGCTGGCCAGGCCAGTCTCCCAACAAACAGGCTCTGTGAGAGGAGGAGATGTACAGGAGCAGAGGAGGAAAAAAAAGGGGGTTAAAATTCTTTGTATACCAGATGGAAAAATCATAGCATATTACCACCTTGGACAACCCTGTTGGTCTGTTCCTCTCCTAAGGAAATTCTGAATGAAGAATAATGCTCTTATTTTCAAAAAGTGGTGGCAGAGGTGGTCATAGCAGCGTTCCCTCCTCATCATTGTTACAGCTTACTGGGCTAGATCCTTGTAGGCATGGAACTGCTAAAAGAGTCTGGCAATGCCTCTGCCTAGGTCCAATGGTAAGAAATATTTCCCCAGCCACACACTTCTCACAAAGGAGCTAATTACTGTCCTTTCTTTATTGCTTAGGACTAACCAAAGGTATTAAAATTTCCTAATCTGCTTTAGGCAGCATATGCAAAATGAGGAACCCTTAGTGTAATAACTGTTTTCAAGATGGTTTGGTTTGGTTGTTTTGGTTTTTTTTAATTTATGGAAAAGAGAGAGAGTTGTTATTCTTCGTACAATGGAAGCCTGAAACTTCACGTCTCCTTCTATTTATGTTTGTTAGGGAATAATATTTAAAAATGCCTTTCATTACTTTCCCTTTAGAAGTGTACTTTCTTTTTTTAAACAACACTACTCTCACAAACATAATTGAGAGGCTTACAAGTAAGTAATAAAAAATATTAACCCTGTATGGATAAACAAATTATTATTTTTATGACACAAGTTATGATTATGAATTTTTAAACTCAAAAATATTTCAGTGCAGTAAAAAAAACTTAAAAAGTAATAGGTTTCATATGTCTTCTGTTAAAAGGTATGAGCACATATATGTAGATCAGACTACAGATACCTGTTTTTGAACTGGTGGTGGTCTTTCAGAGTGAACTTTCCAATTACAGAAATAAGCAATTGCAATTTGAAGTAAGCACCATGAAAAAAATCTTTTCTTGTTATTAGATGCATATCTAAACATAGATGTTATTTTTTCTTGGTGTTTAAGGTAATGTTATGGTACATCCAAAAACCATTACTCATCATTAATCTTTTATGAAGATTATAAGAAATGCCTTATTTCTGTGTCTGAGCAGCACTCCATATAGGCCAATAGTCTGTCTCCACAGAACTGGAAAAGCAGACAGTGCCCAGGTAAAGTACATTAGCTTGACTACTCTTCATGAGCATTGAGATTTAATCTATCAGAGATGCTTGATTGCACATCCTTATCTATTTGCTTTAGTATCTGCTTACTGATCTGTTATCCATGAATTTGTCTAAACAATTTTTTATTTGACTATACTGTCTGCCTTCAAAGCATCCTGGAGCAAAAAACTCCAGAAGTCACTATCTGCTGCACAAAGACTTTTTTCTGTTTTTTATGGACCAATCTCCCACATAAAATACCTCTGCTTCTGCATTGTGGGATTTGATGAATAGTTCAGCTGGCCCATCAGCATTGTTTTTGTTGTTTTTAAACTCCCTCTATATCCATCTTTAAAACCATGTCTCAAGACGTAAGAAATGACTGCATCATTTAGGGGTATTATACTCCAACACTATTAAGCCAGCTCTATTTTTTGAATATTTTCTTAGTTTTTCAGCTTTGGAATTTCAATTTAGATCAGTAGAAATCTAATATAGAGAAACATTTAATTTAGGGAAAATCTAATACATTTCAGAGCAGCCTACTGTTTGCCACGTGAGCTCATGTGTAATATTTTTTTCTGGAAGAGCTCAGTTACATGCAGTCTGGTGCTGCCAAATAGTAAAGTGCTTCATGGAGCCTAGAAAGATATAGATAGGTTATCTTTGCTCTTAGGAGTAGATGTTATTACCAGTTTTCTTTTTTCTCAAACCAATGGAATTTCATATTATTTTGTTAAAAGATAAAGCCTGCAAAGCAATAAAATTTTCAAACCAAAGATCATCACAAAGATAATCTGAATTACCTGCAAAAGAAAAGGGCACTGCCCTCATTAATACTTCCACTCCACTCAATAACCTCACAGCACTGGGTCAATTGATATTTCATTAAATTGCTGTATTCCACACATTCTCCCTCTAAAATATATTTTCCCATTTAATGTTACTGAACCAAGAAAATGTCCATTCAATTGTAACTGTTGAAAAAGCCCTCAGAATTATTATTTGATCATTTTAAATATCAACAGAGAATATAATTCTGCATCTGGCCGTAAGAGTAACTTCTTTTTCACTCCCTTGTGTTAGCAGGAACACAAATATGCTGAAAAGTCTACTGAGTCTTGTAGTCTTAAGAAATACTTCTCAAGAAGGGAATTTTGTATTTCTTCTTTTAAGACACAAAGTGCTACAAAGGAAGTATTTCTGACTTTGATTTACAATTTTGTGTCATGACACTGGGAAAAAATAGATATTTTTGTATAGCAACAGAAAATCCTAGCATGCTGGTATTTCTGGAAAGAAAATTGTTATCAGCATGATCAGATGGGTCTAAATAAGTGAGAGTACAATGATAGGAAGCCTCCTTGTCAAAATAGCCTGAGACAGACACAAACTCCCAATTCTTATTTATAAACAACAGAAAAGAAGAAAAACATCAATAAAATTCAAAACTATTTCTGCTAATGATGGCCAAAAGAAATGTATGATTTAGGATTGAAACACAACAAAATAATGTTGCTAAACATGTTTTGAAATAATGAATATCAGGCTCTACCTGCTTCAGCAAAGTGTAAGGCTCAGTAATTCAGCCAGAAGCTGAATCTGAGGTGTGAGAAAGAAGAAAAAATTATCAACATGAAATGTATCACTACTTAAACATTACTCTGAAAATTTTCATTGCCTTTGGTCAGTATACATTTTAAAATTGAAATTTTACAGGTATCACAAAAAGCAAAAGGATCAAGAATAAGACTATCTATAAGAATAATGTCTTGTAGAATTAAAGTATTTGAAGATTACAAATTTCAGTTTCTCGTTATTAAGTCAGTTTTCATAGGCTGGTGACTGAAACCAGCAGAAATTGTTTGTATGTTTCCACAAGACTTTGCAATGTTTTCCTAACCAAAATGAGGCTCCTCAAATGCTTGTCATTTTGTGCTTGAAAGAACATAATATATCGATAATATAAACTTTCACATAGAAGACTTTACTATACATATAGAGAAGCCAGTAAAAGGTAGGGCAGATTTATCCACATTTAGTAGAATAATTTGTAATGAAGATCAATAGGTTTGTGCAAGGCTGTTCAACAGAACTCACCTTTCCTAAGTGACAGACAAGACTCTGTCTTCCTTATTTGACTACTTGTATGGCTTTATTTGTAAGGATTGGTTTTAACTGCAGTTATTCTCTTGACTTTTTCCCCAGCAGTCACTGTTACTGTAATACATTAGAAGAAAATAATTTGTGTACATGTTTTAATAACTTAGGTGTCCAAGACCCAGTCCCATCTCCTCATGCTTGTTGTTCAATACCAGAAAAAAATAATAGTTTTGTCTGAACCAGGGGCGATGGGCACAAAGAGAAAAGCAGAAATACTGATATTAACATGTTTCCACTGGCTCCTTCCTTCAGGTTTATAGATGAGTGGATTTGCAGGGGGGTTTCCCCACAGGAATGAAGGCACATCATGACAGAAAAGGAGATAGGATTAAAATAATGGTTTTGGTGCCACACACGCCATGTCAGTCACAACTACCAGCAGTAAGAGCTCCTATCACAGATGTTGGACTTTGCTCACCTCTTCAGTGGCCAGACAGGATGCATCATGGCCACTGGGAATGTGTCTGTGTGAAGGATAAAGCACTGGCATAAAGCAGAAAAGCAATCAAATGTATATTTTGCTGGAGTGTAGAGCTGTGCTGAAGAGACTCCTATGGCAGTTGCCATGCTTTAAAACACACATACTTCCCAACTGTGCAAGGGGAGCCAAGGGAGCCCACTTTCTCTGCCTTTCTTTCAGATGAGCTCCTCCAGCACAATTCCCCATCAGTCATAATCTGTCACTTCTGCTGAGCATTAAGATGGTAATTAATTCCTCATGCCCAGCTATGCAAGGAAGCAGTACAGTATCATCCTCAGCAAGTCGTTCTCTCTGTCATAGCAGAGATTCTTTACAACAGAAAGAGGAATAATCTGACAGACACGTGACAGCTCAAAAAACCCTTCAAACATTTGATTCAAAGCAAGAAATGCACACATGAATTTCTTGAGAGGATGCCTTTAGAGCTCTATTATATTTCACCAGGCCCTGAGAGAGAGCAAGTAGGGAAATGTTGTATAGGAAAGCGAGAGTCATTGCCAGACAATTCCCAGCTCTTCCTATTCAATGAATTAGTTACCATCTAGTTTAGAAGAGGGATAATCATACTTTGTTATGTCCTATTGGCAATATTCCTTAGACATAAAAGCACAATATGTGCTTTTCTCCAGTGCACAACCAGTTCATTTTTCAGCTTCTGAGCTGGTGAGTTACAAGTACCTCAGTACGGAAAATGAGTAGAAAGCAATAGCCAGCAAAAGAGCTGTTAGATCAGAAATAATCCTCATATCTAGAAATCTACCTGCTGTACTATTGAGGAAATACTACAGCATTTGCTGCACCAAGAAAAAATATTAGCAGCATCAAAACTATCTACAAGTAGAGATACTGAGGAGGAAGTAGAAGGCAGGATTTCTAACCATCTTTCACACTGCCAGTGCCGAGTGACTGTTATACCAATAACAGCTTAAAAACAGCTATAAGGAATCCTGAAATAAAAAGCACTACATTCACAGCAGCCAAACCAGTAACTTCTATTTCAGACTTTTGTAGCTTTTGGTTGGGGTTTTTTTTTGTTGGTTTTTTTTTTTTTTTTTTTTTTTGGTTGTTCTTTTTCTTCTTATATTCCTACAGCCTTTTGTACTGCCTTTTATACACTTCCCCCCTTCCTTTATGCCTCCTCAGGGGAAAGGTTGACATATATTAGACCTGTTCCACAACTTCTTCTCAACAACCTTAAGAACAAGCAACAACCGTAAGAACCCAAACAACAATGGACAGATGCACCTAGTAAGTGTTGATTGGTCTGTCCAGTAAATTCTTAGTGTCCTTTCCAACTGAACATACCACAAAACTGATGCCTTAAGATTTAGCTTTCATGTTTTTCAGATTCTGTGCTGCCTAGGGATGTAGTTCTGAGCCTCATATTAAGTGCTGGTAAGCTCTCTTC
>VWYP01002275.1:93270-111823 GCA_013400435.1 Pycnonotus jocosus | reverse complement strand
AATAAATATCTACTTTATTCTCCAGCTCTGTCCAGTCTCTCTTTCAGGTCAGCCTTCCCAAGGCAACAAAACCTTGTGCACTGTTTCACTGTGATACAGTCCTTCTGTAGAGCTGCACTTTTAAGCTGCATGGGCTTCCCAGGGAGGTGGTGGAGTCACTATCCCTTCTATCTTCAATCTAAAGAAAGATTGGATGTTGCACTTAATGCCATGGTTTCATTGATAAGGTGGTTTAAGGTCAAAGGTTGGACTTGATGATCTCAAATGTCTTTCCAACCTAGTTAATTCTGCGATTCTCTGATTCTCTGATTCTCTGATCTCTACTCTCTTCATAGGATCTCATTTACTCACAACAGGCAGAAAGAGTCCTCCATACCTCTGCAATGCAGCCATTTCATAAACTGGGTTGCAAAACGTAGGTTTGTGAAAAGCACATTAAAGCATATCCGTTATCTGCAAATTCCTCTGTCAACACAAGTCTCTGCTGTGGTCTACACCTGCTTCTCAACAATGACAACCTTTCTGACAAAAAATATTGTGCCTCTGAGAGCACATTAGTGCAAGCACCAACCCAGTAAATGGTAGATGATAAGACATTAAATTGGTGAAAGCATCTGATTTTTCAGGCTGAAGATATTAGGAAATTATTACTTTTTTTCCATGCAGGAAAGTACAATTCCAGACTTGCTTGATAGTCCTATGGTTAGTGATACTTAGGAAACAATATGTATGTGTGAAGGATACATATACCATAAATAGACTTCAAGCGCAAAGACATGGATAGCAACTTTTGAACACACTGGAAAAAATCTTGAAAACACTATTAAAAGTATTTACACCATAAGCTACCAGTAAAAGAAGATTTCCTGCATCCATAACATTAGAATTAGCATTTATTACCACTACTATATCACACAAAAAAATAACATAGGAAAGCTAAGCAAGATAGACAGCAGGAAAGAAAACTAAATACTTCAGAGTGAAATCTAGCTCCAGCTTAATTGTAAGAGACAGGATATTTTATACACAGGTCAGTAATAGGAAGGGACAGATACATAATGTTCTGACGTGCAGACCATTTGTATTCAGTTGATAGGTAGCTGATACAAGAAGTACAATTACAATTCTTAGTTTTCTGTAGATTTCCATGACACCAAATTGTCTTAATGCAATGAATCACTTCAGTCTCATATTTCAGTTTAAAGCATGTATGGCGATTATGAAACTCAGTGCTCAGTCTGAGAGTTTGCTGTATGCTTGGAAGATGGATCACATAAAAAACTTCAGCCCCTATTCAGAAAATACAACACATGGAATGAGTACCATACCTTATCTTTGCACAAAAAAGTGGAATTAAAGGAACACGAAAATAATTTTTTTCATAACAACCAGGAAGCACTTGGTTATCTCCACTCCTTAAAAGACAGCAAGCAAACAAGCAAGCTATTTTCTGATATAGTGCTTTTACAGGTAGGAGTCCCAACAGGTGCATTCCTGTGGACCATGGTGCTATTACACCTGTTGCTTTATGAGCAGATTTGGAACTCAAGAATACTGAATTTAGAAACAAGCTTTTCTCATTTATCAAATGTCTAGAAAATGGCAGCATTTTCTACACATTTTTGGAAGTCCAGAAAAGGCTTCCTGAGGACTTGGTTAGACCTACTAACCTGCTAGCAGCAGGAGTAGCAGAGATGAAGAATAATTTCTCATTAGCCCTTTTGTGTTTTCTGCACAGGTAATACTTAATTGTCCATCAGACAAATATTTGACTAATCTTATTAATAATAGCTTCATAAAAGCTTGAATTTCATATATCAGTACCTCTTGTATCAGCTTTACATTTTTATGCTTGTTTGATGCATGTTACTAATCAAAGGAGAGAAAGGACAAGAAAAGGTAAAAAGGTAAACTGAATGCCAAGAATATAAACAGGACACTTTTTCAACTAGATATTTTATTTATTTTCAGTACTGTCAATATATGCTCAGCAATGCACAAATGTGGTGATAATATCTTTACGTCAAAATCTTATACAATAATATACCTTCCTTGAAAAGCTAGATAGCTCAGAGTAGAGAACTTTCTCATTGAAAAATCATATAATGGAAGGAGTTGGAAGGGACTTTAAAGATCATATAGTTCCAGTCCCCCTGAGATGGGGTCAATGGTTCAAATGTCTCCTGAATTTTGAAATTTAAATCTCACTTCTAGATCAGAAAATATTTTTGGATTCTTTTTCCTTCCCAGAAAAGGCATCACTATGGCATATACTCAATCAAACATCTTATCAGCTACCAAAATCTGAACAAGAACAAAGTCTAAAACATTGTTCAGATTATTATCTTATCTTCAGGGCACTAATAGTCATGTGATATCAGATATAAGAATTAAAGTAGATAGCAATTACTCAATCTGTTGAAAAAATACCTAAGTATTTAAATACACCAACATATGGCAAGTCAGTTTTATAGCCCATATAGCTCCTTCTTCTCACACATTGCATATCAAATAAATTTTTTATTATACTACACGCTTTTGTAGAAATTACACCTTCTTAGAAGTGTGCAATGTGGCAGCTATTGTTGCTATGGGAACAATAATATTAAATTGTGTGAGTTTTGCACACATGTTCTCAGATATAATGCTGTTTTCATGTACTGTTTAGTAATAAATTTTCTCTTTCCCCACCAGTCTTCAATGGACTACTTTCTTACAAGAGGTAGACTGCCCTTCCAGTTGAATTTTTTTCCCTTTTTAAAGTAAATGGGAGTTCTACCGCCAGCTTCAGTAGGGGTGCATCATTTCATCTGAGACCTCTGCTCCAAATATATTTGCTTAGGAATATGCCTTGAAGATCTGATTCTGGTTTCACTTATGCAGAGCAGAAAAGTGGGGAGGGAGAAAGAGAAACAGAAAAAGCATGAATGCAAGACAAAACAAGAAAGCAAGACAAAGTCACAAAGCAAGAAATCAAGAAACCAAGCAAGTCTTCTGTTCCATGTCAGATTTATACGCTTTATATGATTTCTTTGGCAATTTTCTCATCATTCAGCTTAACTGTATAAATCCAAATGTAATATAATCAGAACAGTTCTTATGTCTCAAGAAATAACTGGTGTGGTTTCTGTCAATGACCTCTTGTCTGTTCTTTTTAAAAATGAAGTCAAACATTTATTACAGCTCTAAATGTAAGTTCAGATATGCTGTGATAGCTGGACATATCTAGAGGAAGTAGTGTCCAAAGAGGGAGCATCTATGGCAATATTTTGACACCAAAATTTATGGGTCTGTCTGCTTTATTTTGCCATTTATAGACTCTGACATGGCATTTCTCTACTTGAGTTGAGCATTTAAGAGGCTTAGTCATCTTCCAATTACTTGTTAGAACAGTACAAATGGAGATGCACTCTAGCTTCCTGAAGGCCCACTCAGCTCTGACAGAAATTATCTAGCCCTACAAATGTGTGTGTGTATTTCTATACATTCACTCCTGTATGATGCACAGGAACCATGTATTCTTCGGCTATCCAAGTCCCCAGGTAACAGAAAGTTCCCTACACAGTAAGCAGTAAGACAGAGGTTTCCGATTTTGGGTTGCTTTTTTAAAAAAACAATGACTTTTACCATCAATGAATATTTATTTTGTAAATTCCTGTGAGTGACTCTTAGAAAACTGAGCTCTGCTCACTTCATGGTTGGCAGAAGCTCCAGATATTCATCATCTTTGAAAGCTGAAGACTATGTCAATCTCCAAATGTCAGGGTTCTTTTTCATTTATTTGGTATTTATATATCTTTTAAGAGGAGGAAGATGAGTGATGGGGTCAAAGAAATGGATAAATGTGAATGATAAAACTCCTACTCTCTCAGAATTATCTGACATTCATAAGAAATAGTATTTCAGTAAACACCCTACTAGAAGACCAGTGTGCCTGCAAAACACATAGTAAAACACCTCAGGTGGTAAACTATTTGGTGAAATCTTCAACAAAATATTCAGTAGCATTTTGTAAAATAGATATATTTACATGCTTTTGAAAAGAACAATGAGTGAAATGCATACAGTACAGAAATAAAAGTAAACTAAAGTGGTTCCAAAGAAATAGCTTTATGTACGAAATTGATTTTATTCTTCACTAATGTTTATAATGCATAGTCTTTAAAAAACAAAATGTAGATTAGAAATACTGAAATGCTAAAAATTAACCCAGCTGTACAATCTGTAATGAAAGACAACTCTTTTTAAACTTTGTTGCTCCTGACAATGAAAATTTCTCCAGCTTCAAATATCCACTCCTTTTATACGTAACTAACTACCATTAAAGCTGCTTGAAGAGAGCAGGGAAACACATCCATGGTTCAAAAAGGCTGACAAGACTACATTATTTAACATGTGTCATACTGCTATTTAAAAATCTCAATGTCTGTAGTTTTCTATTGTACATTCAATAAAGCCACACAGCTTTTAGCACAGTCCCAATGCTATCTTATGTTAGATCTCATTGCTTTTCCCCTCTGGAGAAACTCAGATGATTTTTTTACTAAAAATCTTTAGAATTTTCTTTCAAAGATTAAGTAGTTCAACTCTCTTTTATATATATATATATATTTATATATATATGTATATATATATAAAATTATTATTATTATTGGTTGGTTGGTTATTCACTTAAACATTTATTCCCAATATATAGTAATGCAATCTTTCTTCTTTTGTCTGACTTCTCACATAAACTGACTTATGGTACTTCTTCAGCCACTTCAGCCATCCAGTCCATTCATTCTCCCTGTGGATTCTAAATCCCTGTCTAAAATAATCTGGTCTTGTCTTGCCTTTAATGGAAGGGAAGCTGGGTTCTACAGCAGGAAGATCTGGGTTCCTAAACCCAAAGCCACTGGGTTGAAGGCCATAGGCCTTTTAATAAAAGTACATGTTTGCATAATTTGTGTTTTAATTGGAAGTTTTTTTCACAATTAGAAAGTCAATGTTTAATTGTGTAACATTGTTTATACAACCCTTAGAAATTCTGCATGTATTCAGACTACTATTTTCTGCAGTTTGCTATAAGAAAGTGTACAGGTGATATCTGTCTGCATTCAAGATTTTTCAAAGTAATGACCTTCTCAGAATTTATAGTTAGTCTTGGAAAGTGGTAGATAAGTGGTGAAGTCTGGCTGCAGACGTATGTCTCTGCTGATACAATTCAATCTATTACAGTCTAACTCATTTTGTCGCATGCACCTATACATACATATATTTTCAGCACATGCCTGGCTCTTCCTCAAACATTACCACACTGCATATTTTAGTTACAACTGACTAAAATGTGAATAGTATATATTAAGCATATACAAAATATATATTAACAGATTTATTTTCATCACACCAGGGTGCTTGACGTGCATTTTATTTAATCAAAATCGCTAATCAATATTTTTAAACATTGTTCAGTATTCTGTCAGTGTATTTCCTTCATTTTTTTATTGTATTAGTAGCAGCATCAATTGCTAACCAGTAGATCAAAGACTAACAGAATTTTTCCATTGCTGTGTGTTTGATAAAGATCACAGCCTCATAATTTTTAAAAAAACATTTATGTTAATATTCTCCAAAAAATCCCTGTAATTATTGCAAATATAATTTTCAGTAATGTCTTAGAGGAAGGGTCATCACACTCAAAATAATTAGATTTCATTGTGATTCTTCTTCTCTAAGATGTTAAAAGCAGCAATCAAGATTTGAGTCCCATTGTTAGATACTGTATAAACCCATTAATTGGGATTCCTCTTAGCTAAATTTAAAAGTTACAAATCTATTTTAAATTCATTACTATCAAAGGAAACACTTTCAGTTGAATTATTATTCATTGCATCTATCTTAGCAACCTATTTTATGCAATATAATTTTACATATCAAAAGTAAGATGTAGACTTGTGATTTTTTAGAAGAAACACTCAATGGGAAAGGTAATTGGAACAAAAAATTTGAAGTCCTCAATTCATGGCTGCAATGGTAACACAGCAATAAGAAAGTGCACCTCAGTTACTCAATCGTCATTGTATTTACACTGCACAGCAAGCTATGATTTTTTGTTCACAGGGCAGACAGAAGGGTGATGGGCTCAATACTTCATTAGCCTCAGCATTCACAAAAATAATTCATGACCAAACACTTAAGTAAAAGAATTTTAATGATGGGCTAGGATCATAAACCAGAATAAAGAGGGACATTCTTATATATATGATAGAGTGTTTGTCTATCATGTCACAGATTGTACTCAGGAATGCTAAACAATAGTAAGGAACTGAACATTTCTGCAATTATTTTGCAGTAAAGATTTCAGCATCACACCTAATCAAAAAGAAAATATGAGAATGTTGATGAAAAAGAAAGACAAGTACCCTTGAGAGATGTAATACAGAGATGTATTAAGAGATATGTTTTTATATAAAACATGAAGGAAATGGACAATTCATTTGATCTTCTATCAGTTGCTGAGGTCCCAGCTAGCATAGCACAACTTAAGAAAAAGTGAAATCTAATGGAGAGAATCCAGGATAGAGCAAAGAAGGGATATTCTAAAAAATATATAGATCTCAGTGCAGGTAAAACAATGCTTCTGGGAAAAGTTAAATAAAGCCATGTCCTAATTTTATGCACACAGGGCTCTGATCTAATTGTTACCAAACAGTAAAGGTATAATTGGGAAAGTTATTGCTAGTTTGAACAAAGGTTAGCTTAATATCTATTAGCAGTCAAATTCGTTGTCATTTAGAGTAAAGAATTGCAGAGAAAAAAAAATCCCAGAAACCACCACTTTGTTAATATAAAAAAAACCTGTGATGTGTCTCATCTTGAATAATGTCTGCAGCTTTGGATTACCTTGACTCAGGTGCAGGACCTTGCCCTTGGCCCTGTTGAACTTCATGAGGTTTGCACAGCCCCACCCCTCCATCCTGAGGGTCCCTCTGGGTGTCATCCCTTCCCTGCAGCATGCTGCACAGCACACAGCTTGGTGTCGTCAGCAAACCTGCTGAGGTGCACTCGATGGCAGTGGCTGTGTCACTGACAAAGAGTCACACAGCACACCCCATGTTTCGGATGATACAGGTTTCAAAAGGCTTGAAGCATGATCAAACCCATGGAGGAAGAGTCTGGTGAAAAGTTTATTCATCAGCCTCAAGTTAGGATGCTGCCTGAAGCCAGGACCCATGCACCTGCCTTCTCTTCAAATTCCCCTCTGAGGAAGCAGGGTTATTCTGGGAAAAATAAGATCTGTCAGGAAAAATACAAAGCCTTTATATTTTCTTACTCCTGGAAAAATTAGACTAAGTGCAAGAAGCAGCTCATATAAACTACAGTACTGTATGAAATTCTTTAGAAGGAACAATGATAAATTTTTTCAATAACCTTGGACAAAAAAAAATTGCTAAATTTCACTAACATAATTTACTATTATGAATTTCTATGAAAAATATTCTGGCTACATAGATAGCAAAGCTCTAGAATAATCTTTCTGAGGAGGTTGGAGAATAACTTTTGACAAGGTTTAAAAGAATAAGACAGATGAACATTTGTTAGAATATACTTCATCTTTCTTCTTTGCCATTCTCTCAGCTTCATTTGTATTTATGGCTACAATTTCTAAAAGAATAGATGAAAAATGAAAATGTATTTCATTAAAAACTGCACCATTAAAAATTACAAGGTTAAATAAATTAATTAAATAAAGGCTCGAGACAACACATCTGTTGCTTCATTCTTTCAAAGGATGTGATGAACAGAACTGAATGTTTTGGAACAAAAATGTTCTGGCACTTTTTTATCATTTAAAATCTACTAGATACAAAGAGGAAGAAAGCCTGAGTGATTGAAAATTAATAATGAGCATGGAACTGATGAACCTCAGTGATGGATTTCTGCAGAAGGGTCATCTCTTGAAAAAAGGGAGAATTAGCCCATACATAAATTCCAGTATAATCATGTACAAAGTCAGTTTTGTGCATAAATATAGCATAGTTCAGACTCTAGGGCCACCCAGGCAATGCTTTTCAGTTGAAAAGGACTCAAAATAAAAAAAATAAATAAGAAAGCTTTTTTTTTTATTTAATTAATCACACTTAATGGGAGAAAAAATTACCAGTTTTTATTCATAAAGATGCTAAGATTAAAATCTTCCATTTTATTTAGAATAAAGCTTCAAAACAGAATGCAGGGTGAGGTCCCTCTAGAAAATTGACTGTTTACTTTTCAGAGTGGGAATACATGCATTTTCAACAACGTCCTCCTGTCATCTGACTGTTATCTTAATTTTTTGCCTATTAACTGAATCTCTCTTTATTTACTCTCTTCATCTCAGTTTGCCTTCTCTGCATGGGGTGGGATGAGAGATAAAGATCTGACTTCCTCTGGTGACTGCTTCTGTAGCAAATTAGTGAAGCGTGATGCCAGGATATGTTACATCACTATTTTTACCCTGTTTATCCTTGGATAACTGTTTTCAAATAGGATGCAACACAAAGGACAAAAAGGTATGAAATTAAATTTTACAAAGGGTAATTGTCTTCCTTATCAAGACCGCACTGGTCTTAGAGTTTCCAAATCAGTAACTTGAAAATAGAAATTGGTGTGAGCTAAAACACACGCATACACAAAAAGATAACTGAGCAGATTAACCTATACAGCAATGGAATCTAGGTCAGGCTTAATAACCTTCGAATTGCAGCTGACACAATGAATATTAAGCCAGTCAACCATGAGAGATGCATTCATGAAGCCAAACCAATCTAGGTTTTTAGAGGAAAATTCATTATAAAATACTGATGTTTATGTGATTTTTTTTTTCCCTTGTACAAATGTAATTGTACCATTTCTAGAAAAGTCATCAAGGATAATTAACAATGGATCTCTAGCAGCAATATTTTTAAATATTAAAATAATCCGTCAAGAAGGCCTAAGTTAGCTATTATTTTCTACACAGATTGTTACCAAAAGATGAGGAAAGGAGGAAGGAAAGGAAAGTAATTGCTTTTGTTCTAAAGAGGAATTGAGAGATATCTAGTAAATTGAGAGAGTTAATTTTTTCTGAAAATCCTATTGACTAAAATTTCCAGCAGAAAACAATAATTTTAAAAAAAAAGTTTTGGTTAACCATTTTCTGAGTTCAACACATCATCATCATGGTGGTTTTATCCTATGAAGATAATATTTTCTGGGGAATATTATATGTATGAATATATGTACGTATGTGTAAAACCCACAAAACAATACAGTAAAACAGAGCACTAAGCACACTGAACTTGTTGTGGGAGGAGAACTGTCTTTATAATGGTTTGCACAGTTCAGTCATAACTATCCTATGAAATTTGTTGGAAAAGGACATAGAAAGATAGTGACTTGTCTTTTCTGTGCTGGTGCTTTGTGTAACACAATAAATATTCAACAAATGTAAACCTGATAAAAAGAGAGCATTTTTCTGGACAGCAATTAAAGCCAGATACATGAGCATTTTCTGGGGGTATCATACCCCAACGCATCCCACCAGAGGATTTCTACTTCTTATTTCATAACCCTGTGGACTGTGGCAATTCCTTGTACCTGTTAACTTTCACAGAGACTTCATAGAACTGTTCATTCTCACAGGACATCGTGGCTGATCAACAAATATTTCTTTGCTTATGGGGATGGGCAACCTGCTGCAGTTTGTGCAGGGAAGCTGGACTAGATGATTTCTGGAGGTCACTTCTTATCTTAACCATAATTGTGATTCTGTGATTGTTCAGCTCTATGAGATCATGGACAGGCTCAGAAAAGATTTCTTAAAAATAAACCAGTATTTGAAAAATCTTTTGGAAAGAAATGCTCTAATCTCTACTTTTCCTAAAACTAGACAGAAGCCATGCTAGTGTTCTAACCATGTTCCCTCTTTCCCTCCCCTAGGAATTTTAGAAAATGGAAATTACATTAAACAAAAAAAATCCAAAAAGCAACAAAAAGTCAACTGTTCAAAATGGATTAAAGCCTCATTAAGCAGCAACCAGGACTGATGTTTTCAGTCAGTATGATTTATGAACTTTGTTTGCTTTTTACTGTTCACCAACAAACAAAAGAGCTGCTCTGGAACTATTCTCTGGAGGCAAAATTGTAAACAGAATGAGCACTCTATTAAAACTCCAAGGCTGTATATTTAACCAAACCATCCAAAATATTAGTAAATTTAGACTGCATCTTTTTTGAAATACTGTGATATAATTCATTTTTACTGAAGGGTGTGTGTTCTGCCCAATGTTATCTTCACTAGGTTTTTTGATATTTCCTCAGATTCTGGCACCAGAAGCCTACTCTTTCAGGACCATCTGTGAATTGATAAAGGTAATGATAGCTTTTTAAAGATTCTTATGCAATTCATACAGAAGGTGTTCCTATGTAATTATAGAACAATTTTAAAATCCAAATATTTTCCTCAGCCTCTCTCCTAAATATAATGCTAAAAAACCCCCAGTGTTAAATGAGTACCTGTCTTAGTCTTAAAACAATGAAAAGACCATCTACTGTAGAAGCAATCAATACTGTGTATTTTGGTAAAAATAATTTCCACATGTGCATATGTATGCAGTATCATAAATGGGTTACTTTAACTGAATGTTACAACTATCTCCTGCTAATGTGAATGTCAGCAAGCTGTATTTTCTTTTGGAAAACTCCTCAAATAAATGGCTATGAAAAGGGATATTTATTGTTTAGAATCCAGTTTATCTGGCCACTAATATACCAAAATTCTACTTTAAAAATTTCCCTGAATCTACCTTTAATTCTGGTCAGATGACTCTGGTGCTCTTTATCTGAAATATGGTTCCTCATGTCTTATAAGTCAACAATCAAATTTAAAAAAAAAGCCAAAAAAACCCAAAAAACCCCACCAACTGTAATGTTATGATCCCATGCAAAATGTATCCAGTAATTTGAAAAAGGTCTAAGAAACTGGTGGCATGATTCATAAATATATGCTGCTGACATGATTCATCTCATTTTACCTTTGGCAATTAGGTTGGCTCTACCTCATTTCTCAGAGATAACTGTCTATGCTCTTTCTTAAAAACCTCTAGATTTTCTTAATATGGGGAGGTCAGAATTTTTTGTATAAACAAATACATTGAAAGATCATGTGAGGCTGGAACCAGATTTAAACAGCTAACCAAAGAACTAATTACAAGGTAATTACTAGATAGCTGCTAGACATTATACAAGCAAACTCAGTTTGAATTCTTATGACTTAATAGTAATGAATTTTGGGATTTTTTAAAATAATAAACAGGCATTTTGCACAGCATTTGATGGACAGCTTTTCTGTGAAGTAGAAAAATGCACCTTAATTTAATACAAAGTATTTATATTTTGCTTATGTAAACATCAAGATTATATGTCTAATTAGGCATGCAACCATGCTTTTAAATTATAACAGGTGATACCTAAAAGCAAGAGAATTAGCTGATAGAACTGGATGAGCCAGAGGCATTGGCATCTATTTAAATGTGCTATGCCATTTTCAACATAATTAATTACCTAATTGAAAACCCAAACTTAGTCAATGCATTTGCATATGTAATTAATTAGTTTGTTTAAAAGCACTTCATTTGTAGTACTTTGTTCTTCATTTCCTTCCTTCGTCACATTACCACAACATAAAGTTGATTTTCAAAAACAAAAAGAGACAAATACCTAAAATTAAGAAAGGCATTAAATAAAAGAAAGCACTATAGGGCAATACACCACTAGTGCTTTCCCAAATTTCAGAGATACACTCCTTTTTTCTGGTCTGAAGCCATTTTAACTTTCAATATACATCTTCAACATATCTACATCCTAACAGCTACGAGTTAAAAGACTCTTTAAGCTTTTCCTATGAACAGAATATCAATTACACAGGTCAGATTCACATTTTAAACCCCATGCAAACAGTGGATTGTGACCAAATAAAGCCTTTATGTACTGGTGTCTTTAATTTGTGCCATACTGATTAGAAATTATTATTACAGCTTTTTATCATTGTGTCCCAAGAGGTATAGAAGTTGCACTGAATCCAGATCAGGATATACATATAGGCAAACAAGGAAACAATGAGACTATAATGAAACAAAAATACAAAACTATTTTCTGTAAAGTCAAAAATATTAAAAATATTTGTAATAAAACATTTATTATAAACAGATAAGTGAAGGATTTACAGAGCTTTGGGCTTTTTCCCCTTTTTTTCCTTTTCCTTTTTTTTCCTTTTTTTTCGGTCAGAAACACCAAAGAAACTAGATGGTGTTTACAAAGCTCTTCCTCAGGCTGAGATGAGGCAGGAATCAAGTTCTATGGAATTCAACACAATATATGAAATGATAAAGGGTGGAAAACAAATGAAAAATTGAGTGTCAAGAATGACAATTTACAAGATGATTTATGGATGTACCCAAAAATCCAGAAGGTAAGATAAATCTATGAGCAACAAAAGTCCCAAAGTCCCCTAATATTCACCAGACCAGAGAAGTCAGTTACAATACTCAAGTCTAAATATACTCAGCCTTTTGCATTTCCTTCTGAAGAGAAACAGGAATCCACACAATAAAATGTTCCTATTCCTTCAGCATTCCCTCATCTACCCGTGCTGTGTGCAACTTTTGGGGGCACTCAAAAATCAACCTGCAGCTGCTGTTAAGGCTTCTTTATTTCCATACTGAATAATTATCTGCTATGTCCTAAAATTACTTCTGTTAAATAATTAAATTTAGCTTCTGTAAAACTAACACATTCTTGCTTTTCATTCACTTTATGGTGCAGAAATCCCACCCCCCCCAATCTCGTTTATAACATCTCCTAGCAAAAATCTCACACCTTGCAATTTTCATGATAAATGTGATGACAAGAATGATGCTTCTTTTCAAACAAAAAGCACGTGACAAACTACCTTATCACCTCCATCAAGCTGTCTATACTGATGCATCAGTACAGGAAAGACACAGTCTAGTATGAATTTAAATTTATTTATTTATTTGTTTTAAGAGAAGCTGAATTCTTTGAGGTTTTTTCTTTTTTAATGGAAGTTCTATGGACAAAAAGTTTGCTGTATTGCATGCTATAGACTGAGGAAAAAAAATTAAATTCCTACTCTTTGTATTGGCAGATTTAATTATATTTTGATGTGCTTTGAATACTAACATATAATAATACAATGTAATAGGCATTACATTGAATTTAGCACCTCCAGTTCTAAGAGGATTACTGATAATAGATATTCATTGTAAGGGAAAGCTGTTCTACCTTATACTGATATCGTGCCATATATTCATCATCCAGCTGACAAGAAGTCCCCTAGTCTGGGAATCAAATCTACCAGAGCAAAATCTTGAATCTGGGTATTTCTTTTAGACAATAGCTCTAAATGAACTGAAACAAAAATTAGCTATTTAACATAGACTTTTCCTGGGCTAGAAATTCTAGAACTCTTTGCTTTAATTTATTTTTTGTGAAGTTTCACTGTAATAAAGCAGACAAGTAATGCAAAAAATAACTTGAATATTATACCAGGAAAAAGTCTCTGATGTATTTGCAGATTTACAATTTTTACAGATTTCATTTTTTCAAGATTATTGTTCTACTTTTTTTAAAAAAATGGTTACATAAAACAGAAGGATTAGAGTTAGACTTGGACTTCCTAGACCTACTTACAGCCATATTAACTGTATATTATACAATCATGTATCCAGTAATATATCAAAATCCTGAGACTAGTGTTTTGTAATATCTATATAAATCAAAGTGTGTTGCCAAGACTCAAGAGAAAGTTTGCTATTGCTTCTGCCACAGGCATTGCCCAAAAATTGTAACACAGTGGTTGTGGAGATGTTCCACACTGTGACAGACCTCCAGAGTCTCTTCCAGTGATGTGCAAAGAAAAAATGACATCTGCTCCTATCATTTTCAGTGAGTTGTGGAAATGTGTCAGGTTTTCAGTTCCTCATGCTGTCATCATTGTTGAGCTTTTCCATTTTCACAAGGACAAAATGACAAGCACTGTTCCTGGGAGCAGAGATGAATCTGTGATTGCAAGGGGACTCAGACAACAACCACACAGTTTTTTCACTTAGACTGTAGTAACTGGATGTAGTAAAGAAGGAATTCATTATTTCTTTGCTGAAATGAGGAGAAATTATCTCTTGCAAAACTAGACAGCTTATTTGCTTTCATAACTTTGTGAGTCAGAGTCCTCATTATAACCAATTCTGATCAGGTGATCAAAAACCCACTGAATATTTTTAAATAAATAAATAATCAAACTTATGTTTTCATTAAAAATCACCATTACTGTTAACTACTAAACAAGCTTGAAGAAAATTACAAAACACAAGGATTATTAATTTTCTATCACCCAGTGTTCTCAGGAATTCTTCTTAGCTTTAATGCTCATTAAATACTGCAACTTAAAAATATTGTCCCACTATATACATTTGGCTTTCTTTAATTTTTGTTGATGGCTTGCCTTCTTCCTTTTGACAGTCTGAATGTCTGTGCTGCAGCACAGCCAGACCCAGTTTCATGATAAAGCAGTTTGTAACTGGATTTTGTGTGTCTGAAATCATCTGGTTTTAAACTTACCCCAGGACTTGATCTGCTGCAGCAAATAATGTGATACCAATGGGATCTTGATATTATGCTGATGTGAATATGGCTTGGAGACTTACGTAGTCAAGATCTACAGAAACTTTTAAAACAGCATTAAAAGCACCAGATGGTAATTTGGTCAGAAATTGAGACTCATGTCATTTGAAACATCTCAAGACAGGTATAATCAGGACATGGCTCAGATGGAGTGGTGACACATCTGTATGAAACTGGAACTCCATTCTTTTGTAAACAAGATTTCTTTTGTGAAGCTCTAATTTCAATCACAGATTTTTGTTCAGAATTTGAGATTCATCCTGCAATGCATCTTCCACTGGGGACAACAAACTCCACTGAGTAATAAGATCTTTAGCCCTAACTTAATTACAGTATCTGAAAAGCTGACAGGGAATAAACATGACTAACGATTCTGATTTTCTCTCAACTGCTCACCTATCCAGCAATCTCTCTGCACAGAACCTTGCATGGTGATCAGAATTGATGATGTTTACATTTCTGACATTAGAAATAACTATTGTAGCAAATCACACTTGTGTCTCTGCAGTACTTTAAAACAGAAATAATAATAAAGAAAACCCAAACAATTGTGTTCAGTTTAATCTGAAATTAAGGGGAAATTTCTGGTAAATTTCTCATTTTCAGAATAAGTGAAACTATTCATTCTCTCTGCAGATCTACAGGGATGTAACTTTTGTTTTAAGACATGTCCTGTTCAAGGCATACTTTAGGAAGCAAAACCCAACAAGAGAGAAAGCAATTTCATTTGTTTTCAAATTTACATTTATTGCCAGCCACTATCACTGCCAGAGTGTTTCAGGTTCTTGAGAACACCAGCTTAGCAATCTTTCCTTGTTATAGGAGACATGAGGTTTATTCTCCCGATCTGCTTCTATTTATTTTAAGCAGAATTTGTCTCCAGTGAGTAAGAATATTTTGAATTTCTTGTAATTAAAGACAGCGTGTTTAAGCAGATATTATATGTCTAAGTTCTATTTAGACTGAAAGTTTCAGTTGCCTGTGAAGTGACAACACAGAAACAAGGTTTGAAAAGCTGAATCATGATTCATTTCAATCTATTTTTCAGTTCTCTTCTCAGCAGACCTATTATATACCTCTTAATTCCTAACAAATTTGGCAGGCTTTTTTCTCATTCAAGTACACATCACATATACATATTCATAAAATATATTTATATGAGTAGACATATGTATATAGTCTACTCTATATTCAAGTTGAAAATCCAGGTTATATAATCCACATTATATGAAATATTTAGAAGGGTTTGCTTATAAATTTAGGCTTATAAATTACTGTATTATAAATATAAATTACAGTGGGCTGTCACAGTAATACAACAAAGTCGAAATTCCTTCTCCAGAATAAAGCAGCTGTCCCAGTAATCACACACTCAATAATGACTACAAGACAATCACACTGGAAGCTTGTCACACACTTTAACATCAGGGATACTGTTCTATTATTGATCACCCTTCAAATATCAACCAGTGTGTATACTTGGGAGACAAAGAATGGATCAAAGTCAAATAGTCTTCATTAATTGCTGTAAAAGGTATCTACTTACACCACAAAGGGGCCCACCATCCCTAAGCTAACTTCATGTACATGTAAGAAAATTCAAAGAACAATTTTCATACAGTATATGAGTCAAAGATTTAAGCCCAAAAGGGTGCTGAGTGTTTGCCAAAACTTCAGCATGATATTTTTAATTGCTTTCCATGAACCATCTAATTTGTTATGAAGAGTGACTTGTATGCCTACACATAAATGACTGATGCTATTTTAGGTAGGCTGCTGAGACATCCTCATGACAAGGGCAGCTGTAACACAGTGTTCAAGAGAATTGTGCCTGTCTGAAACTTAGCTTATAAAACCAGACAGGATAACTAGGACATCTAAAATGGCACTGGACAGGTATGTTTAAAGCAACTGAATCCCACCCATTAAGCCTGTGAAACTCAGAGTTTTCCTTTGGAAATTAACGATTGTAGCAAAAGACTTTTTAAATTCATCACTCAGTTTTCAACAGTTAATTATAGAAGACTTATGATGCAACAATTTCAAATATGAACTGCATGATCTTTCAGCACTGGATATACAACATGGAAAGTACTCATAGCAGAAAAGACACCTAAAGAGGTAATCACTAAGAGACTAAGGAAAAAAATCCTTCATCAACATATGCTGATCTCTTGCCCTTCTTTTGCATCAAGTCAGCATCCAACATTTAAGTACAGCAGAACAAAATTGAGCAGTAAAAAGGTGAAACTTGCCATAAAAATCTTAAGCTCTTGTAAAAGACAACTCTGGGTCAAAAAGTAGATGTCCAACATACACTTGACATGTTCAAAATTATTTTTACATGCCTGTGTATCAAGTGATTGTGTAAGGAGCTCTGCAAATATTTCTAATGTTTCTAAATTCTGTTATGTACATCAAAGAATACAAAGAAACAGAATTTAATTACCTCTGCAAATGGTTTTACAGATTGACTTTAGCACTGGTACAGAGGGGGTTACATGAACATGAAGTTGAGGACAGGGCAGCCAGAACAGAAACATAATTTCCTACAGATTCTCTAAAAATTAAAAGGAAAGGAGGGGGGTTGTAGGGTGAGTTACACCACACTGCACTGCATTAGCTGATTAACTGTTGATGCAGATATTTCTACAGTAAATGGTTAGTTCTGTCCAGGCAGATTTTTTGCATTTCTACATTAAAGAACAAGTCTCAAATTATCTACAAAATGGTCTAACTTTTCTTGTTCTTCAGAATTGTTAAAAAACCCCATTATCCACAGAGAAAAGAAAGGTGAGGAGGTGGTCATGTGCTTTCAGGTTTGTAACGTTAGTGACGTTCCCTTTTCCGATCCGTAATATTGCACTTGGAGCACTGAAGTCTGCTTTTGACTTTGTTGTCTTGCACTGACACACCCCAAGGCTGATGTGGCAATACTTTTACCTCTCATTCTCAAATGCTCCTGTCTTCATGGTGTTGTGTCATTGAACTGCAAGACTTTGATAGGTCTGTGATGGGGAGTTTCTCACAGGAATGGATTATGACTGATTTTTAACTCCTCCTTTCTCCTCCCACCCTTCTTTCACTTTTACTTTCTAGCTTCAGGTTTATAACTTTATGGTCAGGAAGATAACATAGATAACAGTAGATACCATTAGTAGACAATTATTATTTAAATAACCCATAAAAAATTTCAAGAAATACATACTCACAGAACTTCACAAACAGTGAAATGAGTGCAACATCCGTACCTGACCAGTGGCTGCAGTCAGAAACTTCAGCACTAGTATGTAAAGGAAGCCAGCTGGGACACCAAGCTGATCCTGCTTTAATCAAATAATCATGGTGGGAAGCATTCAAGGGAATATTTGTGATGCTGGAGAAAATTATGGGAAAGAGGATCTTGCTTGGTGATATTCCATTTTCTTCCTTTCTAGCCAGCTGTGGGTACAGCTTTCCTCTTTTCATTCTGTTATATGCTCTTTATAAAAATATTTTAAAATTTTATTTTCAATAAAATTTTGTGTTTTCTTCATTAAGACTGTGCTCACCATCGCTTAGGGAGCTCCCAGGAAATCCTGTCAGCTCAGCAGACAGAGAATACTCAGAAACACAGAGAATACTCCAGATTTTAAGAAACTTTCTACCAAACTCAGTAGACATACATGTAGCATTCCTGGTATTTCTGTTATTTTTGCTCATGTTTGAGTATTCTCAAGCATGAATAGTGGGAAAAGGGATAAGGATGCTACTAATTAAAACAGTGAAACAGTTTAAGGCTATGTGGCCCAGAAAGAAGGAAAGTAATTATGAAAAATTCAATATTAACTATACCTCTAATATTCTCTAG